>AYJT01018042.1:0-10257 GCA_001278415.1 Ocimum tenuiflorum | reverse complement strand
GGTTCAAATTCTGATGGATCCACTCGATTTTTTTTTAATTTAATTACAATATTAAACAATTTCACCCTGATATTTCCACATAGACTTGAACTCTTGATCTTTAAGGTTATGGAAAATGTGCTTGCACCCTGAGGTGCTGGACATTCCTCACCAACGTTGGCGCGACTTTAACCGATGCACGAGAATGCACGGACAAAGATCGAGCCGACGGTCGTTAGTATATATATCCTCTCCCTGCCTAACCATTAGTATATATAACATTTTCTAGAAAACCAATACGGTGGTTCAGCTTGACTACTCGATTTGTTTAATTGGCATTTTCAATTTCATCCTCATTTGCAAATAAGTCTAATCCACTTATAAATGCTTGTTCAGGAACGGACATTCTTGGTGAAGGCGTTGCAGGAAAAAAAAACAAAATAGAAAATAAAATAAAGCAAATTTATTCACCATCTACATTATTATAATTAATGAAATTAATTGGTGACTATAAACGCCTAAGAGGTAAAATACAGTTGGCGCATTTACTTTTTCTTGCAGCAAGTCAGCAACAGAGTTACCCTTATAAATCCATTTAAATGATGGAAAATGATTTTTCTGCAACCGATTAATTATTATTTTTTCTTAAGAGAGAAATATTTGTTAATTTCAACTTTTTATTTAATCTGGTTCAAAAAAAACTTTCTATTTAATCCAATGTAAGAAAATAAATATAGACATCCCAAAATCTGATTATATTTTATTACATAATACTATAGAAATAAGAAATTTTAAATTATGTAATAATTTGACCAAATACTTTTTATTTCGAAAAATTAAAATAGAATTTTTTAAAATATTAATAATTGCATTCGCAAGTTATAATTTTGGGATATTGTTCCCTTGTTACTTTACATAACACTCAATATTACATATCAAATTTATTATATTTTAGTTAATAAACAATTTTTAGAAGATTATTGTAAATAAACAATTTTTGCGTCAATTATTAACAACAATTGAAAAAAATAATAATTATTGAGCCTAATTTGGATATAATAAAATCATGCCATGTTTATAAAAAATAAACTAAATGATACAATGATAAAATAAAAATATATATTAATTAAAATATAATAAAAATTTGATGTGTGAGTAAGAGACGAATGTGTAAAAGCAGATGGACATCCATAATTTAAAAAAATTGTACGTGAAACAACACATCATATGCGTGGTTAAAGTTTATCTCTATGCATAACTTTATCAGAAATGATTGATCTATCAGCAACAGGAAATTGTAGGTGTTGGAGGTGACAAAAAGATGAAAATATCAGCCATCTTTTAATTCAAACCAGCTGGACTTAAATATCATGTACAACTTACAGATAATAGCAAACCAACAAAATCACCTTTCTTTACTGCAATATTGTTATTGTTACTCATTCTGTGAATAAATAGTTTTAATCAATATTAATTTGGGAACACCAGATTACAACTATATGTTGCGTAAATTTAAATAATTAAAAGCCAAATACTTATATTTTACGAGTTTAATAAAATATAATCTAAATTATATATAAAAATTTGATATTTAATATGTGAATACTCTTAATTCAATAAAAAGTTGGCACATGTTAAAACCCATTAAAAGTTTGGTCGTGATAATTACATCTCCAACGAGCCAATAACATCCTGCTACCTAAACTCTCAAATTTTTCAGTTGTCTGCAAACAGAGAACACAAGAATTTGATATAGATGACTCATTAAAAAAAATTAGAGTGCAATATTATAATTATTAAATAATATTATCAAACTCTCACATGCAGGGGATGCAGGGGGCGTAAATGAGCCGAGCTATTCGGGTATTGACTCAAAAAAAACTTGTTAGAAACTCAATTATTCAATAAGCGAACCAAGCACGATAAAATTAACGGTCCAAGCTTGAGCTTGGATGTATTCGATTCGTGAAGCTCGCGAACATGTTCAAAGTCAAGCTCGGAGCTCACATGCTATTTCTTGTCCCACATCAATGGTGAAAGAATATTGTCCACTACCTCTCGAACTCGAGTTAGACAAGTATTTTAACGAATCGAGTTCGAGCTTTCATAATTGAGCTCGACCCGAGCTCGAGCCTAGAAAATAAAATTTTAATCGAACTTGGTAAAATTCTCACGAACCAAGCTCGAGCATCTTACTGTTAGGCTCGGCTCAATTCAATCATGTCATTGAGAAAGAAGATCGGTTAAGAGAAATACAAAATGAATAAGAGAAAATAAGGTAAAACCTCTCCAAATTAACATAAACAAAAGTATAGATCAAACTTAATAAGATGAATGATACCATATTTTTTTCTTCAAAGGCATTGAAGATCGTTCATATATCGAATTTAAATAAAAGAATATGAAAAAAATTTAGAGCCCTGGACTAGCTATAATAATAACTCTGTTTGAAATCAAATTGAATTGTATCCAACCATGTTGATCTAAATAAAATTATAAATACAAAATCTATTTAATTACATCAAATACTAAACAACAATCATCGAAAAGAAAAATCAACGTACCATCAAAAGTATCAAAATGTAGTCCTTTGATCTGACTCATCACTTTCCATAAACAGATCGTGAGCTCAAAATAGAGCAGGAAAACCAATGAATGCATCTATGACACTCTTATTTATTAAAGTTATTTTACTATTTTGATAGTTTTTGTTTTGAAATATTTTTGCGGTGTACTATATGCTTAATTGATTTAAAAATATTAATTCAAAGATTAGTTAGTCTGAATTGATGAGTATATCGAATTGAATTTAATGAATCAAATTTGATAGGTAAATGATAGAGGATATCTGAAAAAAAAAGTGAATTTTCAAAAACTTTTTACAAACTAAAAAATTATTCGAAAACATTTCACAAACTAAAAAATTATTGTTCAACGTGACACGGTAAATAAAATATGTACGAGCACAACCCACCGACAAAATCCAACAAAATCTCACCAACGCGAGATTTTAGAAATACCACCAAAATATTAAGTGGGATGGACGAAAAAAGATAAGATAATTATATGATTGCATGAACCGACAATTATACCAAACTTTCAATAGCATTAAATCATGTAATTGAATAGAAACACTATGAAATCGAATAGGAAATATACACATCTTGAAACGCCCCATGTCTAGTCGAGCTTATCCGAGGTTGATTATGTATTTTGCCCTTATTCATACACATCCCAAGAGATTTCTCGTGGGATCGCGCATTGTAGTTCTATTTCAAGTTGCATCGTAGTTCTATTTCAGATCAAGTATGCTCAAGTGTGAAATTTTTATAAAATGAGAACAAAAAAAAAATATGCATGATGATAGCATGAGTAACACATGTAAGATTTTTTTAAAGTTAATGCGTGTTTGACTAGGAGTAGATAATTAACCCCTTGGTATTCAATCTCAATTGGATATCTTACACCACACTACATTAGGATTTATACACCTCAATTGGGTTTACTAGCCTCATTTAAACTTTTTAATACATCTCAATAAGGTAGTAGTATAATTTCTTTAGAATTACATTTACTTTAAAAGACTTGTATATGCATGAAAAAATTAATTTTTATTTTTCACGTAATAGTAATCTTTTAATATCTTAAATAAAAATATTTGGATTCAAAAGAAATTTAATTTAATATATCATGTGCCCAGATTATATTAAAATGAAAGAGTTATGATTCTTTAAAATTCAAAGTAATTTTAATGACATTCAGAATGACATCAATTGTTTTGTCCTTTTATGAGTTTTATGTAACATCCATACGCATGATCCCACTAATCATTATTATTCATATTGACATTACTAACTCGCAGTCGCAAGTATTAATTGCTTTGATAATCATTAATTAATCTAGTTTTGGAGTCATTATTATTCAATTAGAAGAAACCAAATTAAAAATCAAACTTGTTGGCTCATCACATATAACCACAACTATATATACATACAACATAGTGGATGACGAAATCGAAGTGGACCACTTGCATGCATGCAAAACGACGTAGTAGAGATGGCCTAGGATCCCCTATTCTATTCTTGACAATAAGTCAAAAGTCTTACAATATCCAGTTGTAGTTGTTGATGCTGGTGCAGACCAACTCAATTTTACTAGAAAATAGATATCTAAACAATAGTGATGCACAAGTGGAACCAATATCCACGATTCCAGTTCACAATCAAAACCGACGGCCCACAACTCCAAACTATAAGCACATCCACGGTACTAATTATATTTCTCATTTCTTAACAGTGTCATATATGCTTCGCATTAGCAAGGAAGTCAAATTTTCATTTCTCAATTTTTTCTCCACTATTTGTTTATTTTACTTTTAATTATTTATGGGCCCCACATATCATAACCACTGCTCAATGTAATATATATATATATACATATATATATATATATATTGTAATTCCTTTTCATTATTATTTATTTAAAAATATAAAAATAATATATAGTAATAATTAATAAAATATATTTAATTAATTATTTTAATAATAAAATATAATCTATTTAATTTGCTAGAATTAAATTTTGTAATTTTTTTTCATTCAATTATAACTAGAAATAGTACACGACAACTACGTTGAAAGAAAAAAAATACAAAACAACTCGACAATCACTAGATGAACGATACTAGAAGCCAACAAGAGATCACATGACATCAACGATCCCATAGAAAAAAGAGAATTAAGAATCTTCAACCTTCCATTTGACCAATATGTTGTTCACCAGCTTCTGATGCGCTTTTAATTGAACCTCCGACATGTTAGATGTGTCTTTCATTATGATTGCATACTCTTGCATACGCAACTCTTCCTGTTCAACTTGAAAGTATTTGGATACGTGGCAATGACGTCAACATCCTCAACCAATCTCCATTGTTCACCGACGTTCTACATGGTGCGGCACCACAGGTACCGTTCGTAGTAAATGGCACACAATATTTTAGTGGTTACTACCTAACCGACGGTATATCCCTTGAATGGAAAAGGTTCGTCAAGAGCTTCCAGCTTCCTCAGGATCCAAAGAGACAGAAGTTCAAGCGGATGCAAGAATTTACATAACATGATAATTGAGGGTGAAGGGGAAATGTCGAGCCAGTGGGTCGAAGAACAATCGAGTTCGGCCAACAACAGTATTCAAGATTCATTAAATCAAGGATCGACAGGAGGATTCAACAATTACCTCAATAGAGGTGCTAGTTTGCGTGACAAGAAAATCCATCATCAACTTCGATCTGATCTCGTAGAACACGTGCGGACACATTTCAGCAGTGATAAGTGATTTCACATTTAAATGTTTCGAGCACTTAATTCTAAATTAAAAATTCCTTTTTTGTCGATTATGTTATGAATAATATAATTTTTTTATTGTATCCTTAAATTTTTAATATGACTATGAATTAATAAAAGCAAAAACTATCAAAACAATAAAAATTACAAGGAAATGTTTGGAAAAAATTACCATATTAGTAAACTTACAAGATTTGTATCGTATAAATTATATACTTTTATTTAATTAACATTACAATTAAATATTTTATTTTTAGAAATAAATATTAAGAAAAAAATATTACAAAAGAACAGAAAAATTAAAATACAAATAAAAACAAATACATATATAATAAATCATCTCAAAACAAAATAAAAAAGAAAGTAAAAAAAGAAATGTAGAGAACAAAAAAAAATAAAAAAAGTATATATATAATTTTGTCGCTCACTCGTGCCACACACGAGTTGCACGCACGCGACCGTCCGTTAGGGTGAGTGGATCTCCATCGCCGCCTCCACTCACTCTCGTCAGGCCCACCAAAAAGCAAGGAAATGAGGTTCTTGCAGGAGGAATTTTTTTACTCCCTTTTTCCTCCTTTTTTTTCCCTAAAAATTGCCACCTGGATGAGAAATGCAATTTGGTACTCCTATAGCGGGTGCCCTAACCTGTGTCATTTTTTACAGGTTGGTTCCTATTCTGAATTTTTTGAACCGTGAATCGAGATGGATCGTGTTCCGGTTCCATATTTCCCGGTCCGGACTAGAACTCGCAAATGGGCATTAGTACTATTCAATGCTACACTTTTTTTTTTAGATAAACGCAACCCACCCATTTTCCGGTTCATTTCATGAAGCAAATATTTATTGAATAATTATTAAAGGACATCATTGATTATTTTTTGGATTTTATAGTTCATTGCAATTCATATTTGAAATGACCTTTTTTTTACTTGATACTAGGCGTGTGATTTGATAGGGACGGTATCTTTGTTATCTTTATCAATGGAGTATAACTGAATCGAGACGAACTAATACTACCTTACTTAAGTTTTGGCTCATTTAATATTAAGTCGAGCTTCAATCTTAGCAAAGATGCATTCAACTTGATAATTTAGATCTATTTTGTAATCAGTTCTAATATCTAATATTCTCTCAATATCAACCCTCCATTCAAGACCCAAAAACTAGTTTACCAAAATATAACATGATAAAATAACCAAACACAAACTACTCATGGATGAACAAACTAACATGGTTCAAATTTTGCTAAATCAACTTCCAATATCATTTTCAACTTCACATTGTTCAGAATAAGCTAATAAAGGACAGCCTTCATTTCCATCATCCTTGTTTTTCACACCTACTTTCCTATTAGAGCACCTCCGACAAGCCTTACCGTGCGTGTACAGAAGACAATTCAGATCGAATTTCAGTTGTGGTGGAATCCGCTGATTGAGATGGAGATAAGTCGTTTTCACATCAGCAACGTCGGGTACCCAACCGATTCTCTTTGCTATTTGGAAAACCTGCAGCAGAAAAAGGTAGCAAGAATTCGAAAAGAAGAAAGAACTTAGTTGTGGATCATGCAAGAATCATGAATTTATGAAGTACTCACATGAGTGTCTACTGGGAAATCGTCGTGCTGTAAATTGAACAGCAACACGCATGAGACCTGTGAAGAGTTTTGGATATAGCATCACAATATAGACCTGTATAATGGATTTTCTCCATCATGTTTGTTGGAACTTAGAAGAGCCCTTTGATGGTAATTAGTCACAATGACGTGCAACAACGTCATCCTTTGTTGTTTTAAAATGATGAAATTGTTAAGAATCAAACAACTAATCTTTATCTGGTCTTAACAAATAATATATAGACTTGTGGTAGTATGCATTTATCATAACACAAATTATTTAATAGAATTGTAGAAGTACCTAACGCTGCATGTATATAATCAGTTACTTCAAACGGATGGCTATTATTTAATAGACTTGTGGTTGAATCAATATTTTTGAACTTCAAGAAATTTCTTAGGTTGTGTGAATTAAGAAATTAGATAATATATTATATTATAATTAGGCTTCTAATACTAAAGAATGTGAAAGCAATCAAATAAAATATAAATTATAATATAATTATAGATACAGATATTGATAGTTACGAATCCATGGATAATATTAAAATAAATAAATATTAATTATATTATATATATAGATAATTACATTCTTGTCATTAGAATTAAATATTTAAGAGGGATAAAATAGGAAACAAATATTTTAAGAGAATAACACACTCTTATACGTGTATAAGATAACCCTACGAATCAATGTGCAAATATATTCTCTTACGATGTAATTAGTAGCCAGAACATGAGTTTAATGAAAGTTAACAAAGGCAACTTTTATCATCAACATCTAAAACAATTGTGGTTAGAACTAAATGAAAGCGTCAATGATATACGAGATGCATCGCATGAATCTAACTCATACTAAAGTGGAGGTGAAGGCCTTCTTTCTAGAAGGATGATCCTAGGTCCGATATAACATTCAGTCCATCAATGCTAGGATCACCATGAATCACCTTTCGACGTCTATTTCAATCTCATTCAAACTATGTTCATGGAGTAAATCAATCAAATCATTGCAACTGAACTTAAATCATGTCTGGATTTATATGGAAGAACTTACCGTTTTGGGACCAATTCCTTTCAATAGTGAAAGCTCAGCCTTGACCTCTTCGACAGACAGATCTCTCAAATACTCCATGCACAATTTTCCTTTTTTCTTAAGCAAGAAACTCAACAAATTCTTTATACACAAAGACTTTGTTGGTGCAAGACCCCCGCATCTTATAGCATCCTCGACAAGTTTAGACTTGGCTTCAAGAACCTTAAACATATGAAGGCCCGTTGAGAAAATGGTAACAGAAGACATCAAAAATTGGACCAACCAACATATGCATACACATCAAGACAAAATAATTCCCAAGATAATATAACCAACATCAATAAAGGGATGCCTCTAGTATCTTATACATGTTAACGAAGGTTACTTTATAAGCCCAAAAGCCTTAAAGCCTAACTAGAAGAACACCATTTTCTATAGTAACATGCAATTATCATAGTTCTTGTTGAAGAGACCAACATTGTCAAAGCATCAATGGTCATCGATACCCATGCAAGAACTCAACAAATTATTTATAAATGAAGACTTTGTTAGTGCAAAACCCCCACATCTTATAGCATCTTCCACACATTTAGACTCAGCTTCACGAAACTTGAACATATGCAAGCCTATTGAGAAAATGGTATCAAAAGGCAGCCAAATATTAGACCAACAAACATATGTATACGTATCAAGGCAAAAGAATAATACAACCAACATCAATAAAGGGATGGCCTAGTATCATATACATGTTAATAAAGGAAACTTTATAAGCCCAAAAACCTTAGAGACTGACTAGAAGAACACCATTTTCCATAGCAAGTCGCAATTAACATACTAATCATAGTTCTTGTTGAAGAGACTAAAACTGTCAAAGCATCAATAATCATCAATACCCATGCAAGAAACTCAAAAAAATCTTTATACATGAAGACGTTATTAGTCTTATAGCATCCTCGACACGTTTCAACTCGGCTTCAAGAACCTTAAACATATGCAAGCCCAATGAGAAATGGTATCAAAAAGCATCCAAAAAATTGGAACAACCAACATATGCATACATATCAAGGCAAAAGAATAATATAACTAACATCAAATGCCCTCTAGTATCTTATACATGTTAACAAATGCTACTTTATAAGCCCAAAAGCTTTAGAGTGTGACTAGAAGAACACCATTTTCTACGGTTAAGCTGCGATTAATATACTAATCATAGTCCTTGTTGAAGAGACCAACATTGTCAAAGCATCAACGATCAATTGATACCCACACAAGAAACTCAACAATTTCTTTATACATGAAGACTGTTTTAGTACAAGAACCCCAAATTTTATAGCATCCTCGACACATTTAGAATCTGCTTCAAAAAACTCCAGCATATGCAAACCCATTGAGAAAATGGTATCAAAAGGCATCCACAAATTAGACCAACCAACATATGCATACATATCAAGGCAAAAGAATAATATAACCAACATCAATAAAGGGATGCCCTCTAGTATTCTTTCTTTTCAGTAAGGTGCTTAGCTCTTTTTGATTCTGTTAGTGAATAATGATCCCGAATCGAGTATACATCTTAATAAAGGCTACTTTATAAGCCCAAAAGCCTTAAGAGACTGACTAGAGGAACACTGTTTTCTATAGTAAGCCGCAATTAACATGCTAATAATAGTTCTTATTGAGGAGACCAACATTGTCAAAGCATCAATGATCAATCCACACCCATGCATATTTAGTTCGCAGCTTCAAAAACTAAGGGAAGGAAATAAATATTCATAAAATAATTACAGCAAAGCCCACCAATTCAACTTCAAGACTCTGGCATAAGCTCATAATTCCAAATAAGACATTGTCCAATCCCACAAATGTGACTTCAAAAAACCTCATTATAACAACAAATTACACTCTCACAATTGCACATACACTTTCAAGCACGACTTATCAAAATAGGCTCAAAAGAAAAATACATAAGCAGGGAAAGCTTACGTACATCTTGCCAAGTGGGAAAAGCTGTTTTAAGTGAAGCAAAAGCCCTCTCAGAATTGAGCTCAGTGGTGTTCTGTGACAATATGGTTTTCACCAATCCATCCAAGACGCTCTCTCTTTCATCAGCTTCTTCATCATCTATCAAAGCCTTGACCTTTGCAGAGTTTATCAATGGGGATTTTGTTTTCAATCTTTGGTCGCGGTATTTCGCGAATTCTTGAGGGAAACCGTGGAGGGACAAGAGCGCGTCTCGTACGGAAAGGCATTCTTCAGGAGTGGGCCGAAAATGATCGGGAAATGGACTCTGG
>AYJT01018037.1:0-13617 GCA_001278415.1 Ocimum tenuiflorum | reverse complement strand
GAGATTCAAGACCGTGAGAGAGCGCCGCCGTCTGTTCAAGTCGCCGCCGCTTACGCCGCCCTCAACCGCCTCATTCCTTCCCATTCCTCCAGTTTTCAATTTGCGATCATCTCAAAGGCACGCTATTCTTATTCGTGTTCAAGAATATTAGTTGTACTAATTCTGAGTTGACTGTGATATTGAGGATAGTTAGGTGTGATTTTGTTTTAGTCCTTACTTGAATTGATGCTGAATTGGTAAGTCAAATGAAAATTTTGGGTTATCTATTGGCCCTTTTCAGTTAATGAATCATTTTGGATTCCTTTAGTTTTGGTTCTGCTAATACTAATAGTATATTGGTGTAAATGAGTTGAGTTAAGCCGAGTATGAAGCTTGAGCTTGATCGAATTTTTCAAGCTCAAGCTCGACTTGGTGTTGAGCCCAATGTAAAGCTCGATTAGTTTGTTTTATTTTATTTTCAATTTTAATAAAAAAATTGAAATTATTTACAATCTATGAATAAATATGTAATTAAGTCAGATTTAGGGGCAAACTAGACTCAAGCGCGAGCTCGATAAGGCTCGTGAGCTTAGCGAGTCGAGCAACCTAAAGCTCAAGCTCGATACCTGCACGAACTCGACTCAACATTCACTGAGGCAATTTCTAGTTTTGTTCGAGCTGATTCTGAGTAGCTCACAAACTAGCTCAACTCATTTGCACGTCATAATAGTCATTGGATTGCTGCTACTATTTGTGGAAGAATCCATTGAGACAATAATGTGGTTCGTGACTTTGGCAGGAATCAGGTTTGGTTTAGAACTGAAAACTGATATTCATTAGTGGTAAATGTAGGGAATTGCTCTTTGTAATCTGAGCATTAATGCCTTGATAATTTTCTCTTTCTGTTTGGGCTTCTTTGGCTGAAAGCCTACTGAAGAGAATTTTGGATGTGAAAATAAAACGACTAGAAGCTTTAAGTTTGAGGAAGTTTTTTGTTATCTTGTCACTTAGTGTTCCTTGATTAGAGAAGTATAAATGATGAAATTAGAAAAATTTATTAGTTGAGTTCTCATTTTCCATCACTAAAAAATATTCTCTCTTGGAAAGATTATATTTTTACTTTGCTCCTCTTTTCTTTTTTTGTGCAGGATGACTGTGGTGGAGAATATTGCTTTAAGTTGAGCAATCATCCTGCTATCAATCATGGTGGCTCTCCTGAAATTTTGTACGTGGAATTATAGCTTCTTGTTTCATGAATATTATCTTTCCCAGAATTTGCAATTGTGATAATCCTATGAAAAATAAAAAAAGAGAATCAAATTTAGAAGGGCGTCTCTTGATGCCAGTAAACACATTCGATCACTTTGAAAATAATCACCTTTTTGCATGAGTTCTGTTCAAATCAAGTAGTGAAACAGTCTTTTTCGATAACATCTTTGTGAAATCGGTGGACTCGTGTTTTCTGCAGAATAAGTGGAACTACTGGAGTGGAGATTTTGTCTGGTTTACATTGGTACCTGAAATATTACTGTGGAGCACACATATCATGGACGAAAACGGGTGGTAGCCAACTTTCTTCAGTACCAAAACCTGGATCTTTGCCCCATATTCAAGATTCCGATCTAACAATAAGGAGACCTACCCCATGGAGTTACTATCAGAATGCTGTTTCGTCGAGCTGTGAGATATAGTTTCTTTATCTTCATGTTGTTGTTGCATAGTCTCGTTGAAGGGTTAGTACTCTCACATTCAACTATTTTCTGCTAAAGATACGTTTGCATGGTGGGACTGGGAAAGATGGGAGAAGGAAATTGATTGGATGGCTCTACAAGGCATCAATTTGCCGTTGGCATTTACTGGTCAAGAGGCCATCTGGCAGAAAGTATTTCAGGTCTACTTTTTTTTTTAAAAAAAAATTCCTCTACTTCCTGTTTGATTATGTTAAATATAGTTTGTTTTTATTCTTCTATAGCGCCAAAGCTTGAAAGAGAAGGGAAAAAAAGAGAGGGAGATGAACTATAAGATCATTTTTAGATGATCATAAGCCATGAAATTTCTGAATGCAAGATACTCTATTATTTCTCAGTCTAATGAGGCGTCTTGTATCGTTTTCTGACGTTGCAAATGAAAATGAAATTTAAGAGGTAAAAGGTCAAGCATCATGAGAAAATTTGGAGAATAGTGAAACACGTAATTGATGTAGCTCAGACATATGGGATAGATCAAGCATGATGTACATGAAAAAATGGTGAGACCTGCATATTGGATGCTAATTAGTAACTTATTAGATCTTTTAATTATGAAGTCAAATGGGTTGTTCTTGTTACTTTATGTTTAATATTTGATTATGACCTTTCTCTGTGTGTGATGTGCTTTATTTATGTATATAAATCGCAACGATTTGATGTAAAGGGATAACGAAAATGGCCGAATAAGGAAATTAAAGCATTAAAATTGTTGATCATTTACCGACACAGACCATCATAGATTCATAGTTCCTGAACAGTAAATTATTTTATGAATTTTTGTCGCATAAAGAACTTCTAATTTAATCCATGCTCAGATACCGTATCCTTAATTACCTTTTCAAAACATGTTATGCTGTTTTGTAAAAATTTCAGCCGAGTCAAATACGACTTCTGTTGGTACTGTTATTAACTTTTCACGATTTCTTCAACAGAATTTCAACATAAGTGCTCAAGACTTGGATGATTTCTTCGGAGGTCCAGCTTTTCTTGCGTGGTCACGAATGGGAAATCTACACGGGTAAGCTTACATTCCTAAAATAAACTCTATAATATGTGTTGTCTCTTATCGAAACATCACTTTTGGCTCTAGATATTCTATCAGTTGTATCAGGTTATAACACATCTATTTCATTATACCAGTTCTGAAAATTGTAGATTGAAAGCTATAGTAGAACCTTGCATAAATTCATTATCCTGCAGATAGTGGATTTTATCAAATTACATCAAGTTTTCATGTGTTTCTCCCTGTAGTTTTCTTTTATTTAAAGTTAATTGTAGTGACAGTTAACGGCGAGAACAGGTCACAGTTCCATTGGTTTCTAAAAGTGCAAAGGATAACATAATTAAGTTTATATTAAAGAAAAGTTTACGTGAATATAATTACAGGTGGGGTGGTCCACTTCCACAAAGTTGGTTGGATCAACAATTGGCGATGCAGAAGAAAATTCTTTCAAGAATGTACGAGTTGGGAATGAATCCAGGTGACTCAGTATTTGAGTGATGCATGCTAACTGTTAATGTGTTGAATGCACGAAATAATTTGCTAGCATTTGACATGCACTACGAAGTTTAAAGAAGTTTGCTCACAACACACACACACATATATTGTATGTAATTTGATATCATTCAACACTAATTTAAAATGCACTACAACTTGTGAAGAAGTTTACACACACATACAGAGGATTGAGTTTGAATAGATTTATACCCATGTGAGTTAACTAGGTTTTGATCTAAACCGTTGATTATAGTAAATGGAAAGCTGAAATTAAAGGAAAACATAATTGGTCCTTTTTATCCATACATAGTTCTTTTCTGTTGGTGTTGTCACAAAAGAGCATCTTGTATGAACAAAAGAGCACGTGATGTAGTTAACTCGCAAGGGAAGGTTAACACTATAGATATATAGATGTTTTTGATATATTTTTAATCTTTCTCTGAGATTTTACTTGCATTACAGTCCTTCCAGCCTTCTCCGGTAATGTTCCCGCAGCTCTTACAAGAGTATATCCATCCGCCAAAATAACTCGCCTTGGTAACTGGTGTGTACTGTCTCAAATGTTTCAATATTTCTTTTATCCTCAATGAATGCTGCTGAAATCTATTTGAGAAAAAAAAAAATACTTATATTACCAACACTATAACAATGGATTCATAGGCAGATGGATTGTCATTTCTCAGCTCCCTATATTGTTGTTTACATGTTTTTCTCCATGCTTCTTTCTCCTTGAAGTGAAAAGTTTGGGAATTTTTAATACAAGTCCGTTTTTCCTTTACCTTCTTCAGGTTTACTGTTAGGAGCGACCCTCGATGGTGTTGCACGTATCTTCTAGATGCAACAGATCCCTTATTCATCGATATAGGAAAGGCTTTTATCACACAGCAACTAAAAGGTATGCAAGTCGGTTATATTTGGTTAAGAATTCAAGCTCTTGCATTGGCATCTAAGATTGACATGAACTAAACTGTTTTATTTTGTCCAACTCATTTTGTATTCAGAATATGGAAGGACCAGCCACATATACAACTGGTAAGATCCATCTCTTGTCCAAAGAGTATTTTTATTTTCTTGTTTCTGAAAATCCAATAAATATCGATTGCAGCGACACTTTCGATGAGAACACGCCTCCAGTAGATGATCCGGAATACATCTCTTCATTAGCTGCTGCGATTTTCAGGGGCATGGAAAGCGGCGACGACAATGCCATTTGGCTTATGCAGGTGAAACAAAAACCTTAGTGTCATTTTCTTGTTTTTATTGAGGCTGCAAAAATGTTGATGGAAGTGACCATGATGTCTCTGAGCTCATAATGAATGCTTAGTCTCTTATGGTGGGTTTGATTTGTATCTCAAAAGAGTGAAGTACTTGAAAAAGTTAATGCTAGTTACTTGTTTACATTTTTGGTTAAGGGGAGAGAAAAAGTAGAGTGGATTTGAATTGATTTTGGAGGAAATGTAGTTTATAGGAAAAAAATAAACAAAATCAGACATAGCCTAATATTTTTATGTGATGTACATCTATTGGTAATTTCGGCTTACGGCCATTTGAATTTAACTCAATTGTTCTAGCCATATGTGTCCTCTCTCTTTCTATCTATTACTCTAGTAATTATGTATGTTGACTTACAATCTTCTCCACAGCATTTAATAGTTTTTCTTACTTATATAGGGATGGCTTTTTACCGATGACCCTTTTTGGAAGCCTCCACAGATGAAGGTAAAATCCAAATTACTTTACCAACACTCCCCTTCCCCAGTTAGTTACTATTATTTTTTTTAAAAAAATCCGAATTCTTGGCAATTATTTTTGTATCGACTTCCTCGAATATCTGTTGCAGCCTCCGTTAAGCGATACTGATGAACATGGGACTTGACTTGAAATCAACAAACATCTCGTCATAAAAAATAGAAGGAAAAAAAAAGAACAACTCATGCGAAATACCTCTTATTATGTATAGTTCTATGTATAATATGCAGTGGAAAAAAAAAAATTAACAGCTAATCACATTGAACCTTAGCATAAGAAAGATACCAAATCTTGTCATCGAGCACAAAATGTCCCCCATATATTCAAGTTTGGAACTTCATAAGCACAACTGAAACCATATTTCCAAATTCATGTTCAACATTCAATAAATCGAACTTGTAGTGTTCGACAATCATTCGTTGCAATCAATGAAAGCATCTCTAAATCATCTATTTTGAACTCTCCAACAGCATAAAATTCAGTAGCTTAGGTTGCATAATTTCATCATATTTTCTCTTTTAGTTTGGATCTTTGTTTTCCCATTCAATTTACTAGAAACATATGATCTCATTTTCAGGCACTCTTGCACTCTGTCCCTCTCGGAAAGTTGGTTGTTCTGGATCTATTTGCCGAAGTAAAACCAGTTTGGGCTACTTCAGAACAGTTCTATGGTGTACCTTACATCTGGTACTTTCTCTCTTCACGGTTTGTGTGGCATATCTACTACATAGGTTCATTGTTATAAACAATGATCTATGCTTTTTTGGGATCCCATATATTTGTTATTCTACTCTTGTGCCATAGTGATACCCATTTGTTTTCTCATGTCCCTTCAACTTGTTACGCTTCCTTTTATGTGATATGCTTTCAGGTGTATGCTGCACAACTTTGCTGGGAACATTGAAATGTACGGTTTCGTTGATTCAGTTGGATCCGGACCCATAGATGCTCGTCTCAGTGCGAATTCAACCATGGCAAGTCCACTACATTAAAATCATGTTCTCTTTCTTTGTATTACTAATTTCCGCTTTTATTGGATTTCGTTTTATGCATCGTCCTCATCATACAATTTCATACCTTTCAGGTTGGCGTTGGGATGTCAATGGAAGGTATTGAGCAGAACCCGATTGTCTATGATCTCATGTCTGAAATGGCATTCCGATGGGACAGAGTTGACGTCAAGGTAATTATTTCGTTTATGCTCATTGTTTTGTTAATAAGAAGGCAAATTTTCCGCAACAGACATGGGTGAGCAAGAACCCGAAAAACCGACAATTGAATCCAACGGAACCAGGTTTCAGTTTGGTTCGACTTTTATTTAAAAAAAGATCCATTTTAAGGTTTGTTGTATTTTTCTTGTTACCCGAAAAGACCAAAATAACCGAAACTGACACACACACATACATACATAGTTATATTGTGTGTGTAATACTATAATTATATTCCCAATATCTATCAATTAGTGATATTATTTTTCTAGTTTTAGTTGGATCTATGTTGATTTAATTGGTTTATTTTTATTTATTTTGTTTTTGCATTTTATATTTCAGTTAAACCGAATTACTGAAACAAAAATTTTAGTTATGTTATAACATGTTCGGTTCGGTTAATTGGTTCTAAAAGATTTAGGTTATTTCGGTTCAGTTATTTTTCCGCCCAAAACCAACTTAAATAACCGAATGCTCATCCCTAGCAACAAATGCTTCAACTTTTGTTGCATATTCAGCATCATTGGTTTGTAATCTGAAATCCTCTTGTTTTTTCGGCTCTAGACATGGATCGAGGCGTATGCCCAGAGAAGATACGGCAAACTGGTTCCATCAATTCAAGATGCCTGGAACATCTTATATCATACACTATATAATTGCACAGACGGATTAATGGTAAGCTCTAATTCAGTAATCTGTCATCTTGACAATTTTGTTATACTGAAAATAAACTTTTTGTGACAGGATAAGAACAGAGATGTGATTGTATCTTTCCCAGATGTTGATCCCAATTCAGTCCTCACATCATCTCTACTCTCATTATTCAAAGACCATCGCGATCACAGTCGTTCAACTCTCAGACGAGCGATGGACGAACTAACTAGCTATGACTATACTCATCCTCATCTATGGTACAATACTTTAGAAGTTATACGCGCGTTGAAAATGTTTATCGCAGGTGGGGATGAGCTCTCGGAGAGCAGCACTTACAGGTCGGAATATCACACTTCTTTCTTGTTAACGAGTGTGTGTTCTTTCTCACTGAGACTACAAATAACAACAACCATTCCAACCACTTCAATATTTTATTGATTTATCTCTCTTCGCATCATTAATAGTCATCCCAACCCAACCATAACAATTTTACATGTTTATCCATGACCACCCAACCACAACACTATATAATTCTTTTATTTGATTTTGTTTAATTTTATTTTAAATTTGAAAATACAACTTATAATCAAAATAGTACTTGTAATTCTATTATTATTGTTATATATAATTTTTTGTTCATAGCTTAAGAATACTACTTCTAATAAAATAGTAAAAAATAATAATAAAGCAATTACATAGCATAAATATGTCAATTAAAAAATATATAGCAAAATTAGCCTCTATTTGTAGAGAATTAAAATTATGAATCTTGGTATATTTATTATTTATTTTTTACATAAGAAATATACTAATTTTATTATTGTATTTATAAAAAAGTTGATTGACCAATAGAATGGAATTAAAATTATGAATTTTGGTATATTTATTATTTATTTTTTACATAAGAAATATACTAATTTTATTATTGTATTTATAAAAAAGTTGATTGACCAATAGAATGGAGACAAGCGTCTCCATCCCCGTGGCCAAATTTTTAAAGAAAAGGTGGGGGAGGGGGGACCGCCTGGTTGGGGTTGGGTGGCCGTCATGACAGCAACATTTTTTTTAAAATTTGGTTGGCCGTCGTTATTTCTAGTCTGAGCTTGTTTATCGGGTCACTTCAGGTATGACCTTGTGGATCTAACGAGACAAGCTTTAGCCAAGTATGCTAACCACCTTTTCGTGGAGGTCGTAGGAGCCTATCAGTTAGGTGATCTGCGGGCCGTCAAGCGCCTCAGCCGGAAATTTCTGGGCCTTATAGATGATATGGATGATCTTTTAGCATCCCATGAGGGATTTTTACTAGGGCCGTGGCTTGAAAGCGCGAAGCAACTCGCTCAAGACGACAAGCAGAGGAAACAGGTTGGAAATCATCTCTGTTTGATTGGTTTTGGACTATTATTATTGCATTCTTTGTGAACTCGCGCAGTTTGAATGGAATGCAAGGACTCAAATTACTATGTGGTTCGACAACACGGAGGTGGAAGCTAGCCTGCTCCGCGACTATGGTACTTCTTCCAACTCCCTTCGATTGCAAGATTATCGACTAGTATATCACCAAGGGAAGGTTATATTATTTGCAGGAAACAAGTACTGGAGCGGCCTCGTACGCGACTACTACAGCCGTCGAGCCGCCATCTACTTCAAATTCCTGACACAGAGTCTGGAGAAAGGCGACGGTTTCGAGCTAAGCCTATGGAGGCGTGAATGGATCAAACTAACCAACAACTGGCAGAACAGCAGCGGGGTCTTCCCCTGCGAGAGCTCGGGCAGCCCACTCGAGATTTCGCGGCGGCTGTTCCGCAAGTACCTGAATTGAATTAGTTTGTCCCACATCGATGGATGAGTGGGTGTTGGGTCGAGTGGGTGTTGTATAAATAAGGGGGCGGTGGGAAGTGGGAAACTTGCCTTAAACTAATGAGTAAGGAAAACAAAGCGGGCGGTGAGAACCGGCCGTGGCACTGAGTATCAAAGTGCAAGAATTTATGGAGGGGTAATAGGCTGGCCGGGCGTTGACGCTGCCTCCTTCGCAGAACTCGCTCTGGCGGGCCTCCCAAACCCACCCCCATTTCTAGTACAAATTCATATATATATTGCTAAAATTAATCCCAAAAACTACTAAATTATTTTTTTAAGTTTCGATAATTTATTTTATCATTATAATTACGATGATAATGTATTTTCAATATTATTATTATTGCGACTATTACATTATATATAGAAATGATTTCTTAAGTTACATTCAACATTGTGTTTTCAATAATGTCATCATATAATTTATATCATAAGTTTTTAACTACACTATATAAATGAATTTTACAAAATAAACTGAAAATTACAAAAATCAAGAGAGTAAACTGAAGACTATTAACTACACTACATATATACAAAAGAATTTTGCAAAAATAAAAAAAAAACGAAAGAGTAAACTAAATACCCCCAGCTATAAAATTTGGTGTAAATAATTAGCTCAATAAAATTTCAAAAAGTATATGTTTATGTTTGTTTAGAAACTTTGTATAAAATAAAATTAAAAGAGAATTAAAATTTATGAAATTATAATGTTTTTGGAATATAGTGAGACATTAAGATAATTTATATAAATATAATTTACATAATTTTATAGAACCTTGCCTACGAATATTGCTTGTCTTCAGCCATTCCATACCATGCCTTATGACATGAACTCTGCCCTGGGAATATACACCAAGTTTTTTATATTACTTTAATATATATTATAATTATAATATAAATAATAAATAATTTAAATAAAAGAAGAAAATAGTGTTGATGATTTGATAATTTTAAGAGGAAAAATAATAAAGATATAATTTTAATTAACTATTGTGATTTAATATATTAAGTACATATAGAAAACTTCTATTTGGGCCAAATAAGGAAATGTGGGCATAATAAAGCGTAATTTTATTTGTGACTTTTAATTTTACTTATAATAATTCTCATTTTTAAATTAAACATAATTAATCGACTATCATGCACTTGCAGCAATTTAAAGATTATTCGGTTAAATTAGTTATGTTTAATTTGAAATGGGAGTAGAATTTGGGATTATAAATAAAATCGTTTAATAATTAATCCTTGCACTGCGACTATTTATATAATCATTTTATCAAAAGAATTTGTCTTATGAAATCATTGCGCGAAATATACACAAGTTATATTCTATTGCTTGCTAATAAAAAAACAATTTTCAAATTATGGACTAATAAAATCCGCATATGTGTTGTTCCTAATTCAGAATACAAATATATATGAGAGATCAATATTCTGATATTAGTAGTTTTGATACCATTTGTTGGTCCCTTATCATAAAATAATCAATTTAACTGCGAAATTAGTCTTGGAGCCATTAATGTCCTTCAGACGCGGAATTAGCTGAGCTGACTGGGTCTGCTTACTCAGCTCAGCTTGCGCATATGTAAAGTAGTTGTCAAGTAACACGCATTGAAATGTCAAAATATAAAGATAATGAAAATTGCAAGAAAGTGATAAAACTGACACGATAATTTTTATAGAGGTTCAGAGATATCGTTCCTACATCCTATCTTCCTTCGTCAACTAGAAGGGTATCCACTATTAACTTAAAGCACGCGGTGTTTTTAAACATGGATTACAATAAGCCAATCTTCTTCGTGGTCGGGCATCGCTGCTCGAGGACTCAAGCACGGCATCGAACGGAACCTCAATCTTCTCCTGATCTGCGCTCCACGTCCTCCGACAGTTGAAGATTTGCATTCTCTTCACGAACAGGTTGGGTTGGTTGGTTAAGGAAGTATCACGAAATCTGCTTTAGTTGGTTGGCTCTATTGTGCAGATTCCAGGAGGGTTGGTCTTGAACGCTGATCTTCATGTTGTTCTTCTTATGGTGCCAATTCCACTCCCGAGTGTTGTTTCATTACACTTGGTATTTATAGGGTCTTCTCAGAAATCCGACTATTGAGAAGGTGTCAGGTGACCGTTACTCACATTCTTGTTTTTCTGTACTGACAGTTCTGCTTTCGGATACAACTAGATAATTTGGGTCAACTGTCTTGATCCTTCAAATGTTCGGCTCGATGAAGTGTTGTAACTGATTGTGATTTGTTTTCTTTGAGTGACTCGGTTTTTTGCTTCTTTCTAAGGTTGGGGTCAGCTGGAAGCCTGGAACAGTCCTTCCTCTGGAACTATCAGCTGGATGATTTCATAATCGTCTCAATTTCCTCCTGAAATTGGGTATTCTGGATCAACAGAATTGGATCTTTTATCGCAGTTCTATTCTTCAAATGACTCGATTTATTTTTTAGAATTTGTCACTCAGAGTTGACTTCCTTATCAGTTTTGAATTCTTTGACTTGATCTTCAGGCCTTTGACACTTAACTCTTCGACTCTTCAATCTTTAGTTCTTCGAACTTTGGCTGACCTAGTTATTATATTGTCCTATCCTAATACATGATCTAAGTCTAAAGAATTTTTTATCATCTAAAGTTTACATCAGCAAAACTATAAATAATTTCTAAGGGTATGTCATAAAAGTTTTCTTATGTAATTTGTAAGTGAGGTTTTCAAATTATAAAATGAGAGTAAATTTTACTTACACTTAAAATAATGATATGGATATTCCTAAAATGGAAATAGTTACAGAGGCGTTTATAACGCAATGACATAGGATTAAGCATTCAATTGCATATAGTTGAACATATAATAATAAGCAATATTTTAAGTACGTACAAATATAAATATATATATATGGAAAAATATGGAACTTCAAAATCTATCTCATAATGTTTTTATTTGGCAAAATATCTCACACTGTAATTATGTCATAAATTTCTAACCCACAGTACTGACGGTATTAAAAGATGTGCTTATTCAACAATTATATTTACGTGATGCAAACAGGGATGGATGATGTAAATTTAATTTTCTATTTTCTACCATGCGCGATACAAAACAATGTTGTTTTATATTAAAAATAATGATCACATTGTTGGTTTGCAAAATCAAACTAGTGTTTGGGATCTTGGTTTACTGATTTGATTTTGCCAACTTCATATTTTTATTTTTTTTTTCACAAAACAATATCGTTTCGTGCGTAATAAAAAATTACACGTTATACATCTCCATCAACATTCACGAGAATTTATATGATGAATAAGCATGTTTTTTTACACCGTCAATATGATAGGATGTAAATCCATATAAAATAAAAGTGTAAGGATATTTTTGTTTAAAAAAAATTACTATGAGATAGAATTCAAAGTTGATGGAAAGAATGGAATATATGTCATATTTTCCCAAAAATATATAACAGAAACGACGGGGGACAGCCATGTTACAATGATTTCTGCGAATCAACAATATTAATAATTAAAAAGATACTCTCTTCACTACACCCTTTCCAACCAAATTATTATATTTTAATATTACATGAATATTCCACAAATCTCATCCATCATTCAAGAATCAAAATCAATCAAGTAGGAGATCTCCAAATTTTAGTCTTCCAATATTTGTTTTTCTTTTCTGTGGTTTTTTAAATGTTTGTTCGATAAATAGCCGACGCACGACCTTCACTACTAAGCTAAGGGCATTAATTTAACTCTAGTTAACTGTGGTTTTTTGGGTTTGAGCCACGTATGATGACCGCATTTCTTTTTCTTATTTTCCTTTTTTTTAATAATAAATTTACATTTTTTAACAATCATATAAAAATTTAACATAAATTGTAACGTTATGATCTCAAATGTATTTGAACGTGTTTAGAGAAAGGAAGCCTTAGTGAGGAAATATGCAGAATAACATATAGAAAAAGGCGTGTCAGCATTTGCAAATTTTCCAACTCAAGAAATAAATTTGCAAATTGCAAGCATTAATGAAACCAATATCCGTAAAAACCAATAAAAACTTTGTGTTTGTTTACATTTTTTTTTTAAGAAAAAAATATTTTTAGAAAATAATTTTTCTAAAAAAATAAATTCAAAATGTCTCTCTGTATTCTCTCTCTTCAATAAAAAAAATTCAACCAAACAATTTTTTAATATATTTTCAAAAAATAAACACGTAAACAAATAAAGTTCCTCCCCAAAAAAGAAAAAGAACCTGCTCTAATACACGTGCCTTAATCGTAACAAGCTTCTTATTTCCTACATAAATTTTTAAAAAAATAAAAGGACAGCTCCAATTAAAAAAAGTAGAGAAGGGATATCCTATTCTGACTCCCTCAAAAATAAAAAGTAAAAAATAATCAGACAACAGAGCAAATGACAAAGGTGGCACTGAAAAATGGATTTTGCTAAATATTCGATTTAGAAATCTCAAGTGTCAGAAAATAATCCTAAAATGCGATTACTTTAAATTTTGACCTTTTATGCTAAAAATGATGTTCTCAATATGATTGACATAATTCAAGTATAAATTAATAAAATTATACTAGCATAATAATTCTCTCAGTTTTATCCAAATCGAATTATAACTTTTTTTCTCATTTTCTTTAATTTAAGACCAAATAAATAAGTAAGTTTATTTAATTCAAATTATAATTTCCACCATCCCAGTTGGAGTTTACTAATGTCGACTAAGATTTATGACATTTTCTATTTGGCCAAATTAGATTTTATTAACACTTCAATTGAATTTATTGATACCAATTATAAATTATTACATCGCATTAGATGTTACAATTTAAATTTAATTTAAGCCTTTCATATTCATTTCAAATACTACGGTCCATTTTGGTATTCTATATCTCTTCATAAATTGGGAATTGTACAATAATACATT
>AYJT01018035.1:0-28689 GCA_001278415.1 Ocimum tenuiflorum | reverse complement strand
AGATAAAATGTAATGTAAACGGCGTGGGTTCGGACGCGGCTGGAAGGAGCTAACCGCGGTTCGCACATCATCAAGAGGATCAAGGAGACCGCGCTTCGCACACAACTCCATGAGGGCCAAGGCGCAGGTCCCTTGTTGGCCTCGCCTTGGCATTTTTGTGGCCAAAAAGTGCAAATTCGTGGGCTTATTTTGCAATTTCTCAAACTTTGTCATTTAAATGCTTGTTTCCTTTGTATTTTTATAATCACTTTCCATCACTTTACATTTTCTTAGCTAAGGTTAGATTAAGTTAGCTAGATTAGGATTTGGAGACAAAGTTATCTTGGAAAGGAAGTCTTGCACTTGTGCACAATCCGACGTGAAATCTGTGACGTGAAATCCAGCTTTCGATCACGAATTCTTAATGTGCTTGCATTTATTTCTCTTATCCTATCTACTTATCATATTTTTCATTGTTGGATTGACTTTGAATTATGAGCTAATCAGGGATGTGGATCTAGGATTTATGTGCAACTGAATTGAAACTTTTGATCTATTTGATTATAAATGTTGTTTCCTTTTTAATTCATATTTACTTCTCATGATATCGTTAATTCCCCAATGCAATTGGGTACACCAACTATTGTTTTTGGGAGTCATGATCTATACACATCTAACACGTGGTATTGGATTGTGAAATCTACACGATTGAGGATATGCTAGGCATGACAAATACACCAATTGCATGCTTAGTGTAGGATTAGTCATAATCATCTTAATATCATTCAAAAGGGGCCATCAAACTCACTTGTTTGTGGTGCATGACACTACACCAATAAGTCATGGTTCTTTGGATTCTAATCCACATGATTAAGATTAAAATGGTTTCTCATTCAATTGATTAGTGACACTGTCCCCTTTTTCGATTGTGCTACTCGACAACCCACGCTTTCATTAGTTGGAATTCTTTTCCTAGTTAATCTTGTTCTATTTATTTCAATTGCCTAGTTATAAATGTCCTCTTAAAGTGTGATTGTTTAGATAATAGAGATGAGATGTATCTAGTACTTGAGTTGAATCCGATCTATCACTCCTCGTGGATACGATACTCGTGCTCACCAGTGTACTACTTATGATCCGTACACTAGCGATTGTTGTGGATCGATACACGCGTGATCATATAGTCCATGTTATTAATTGAAAATTTATTATGTTTTGAACAATATTTTTTTCAATTTTAATTTTGTATACTTTTAGCTTAATTTTGTGACTTTGTTGGCTCCAATTATGATGTATAATTATCTTTTTAATATTATTATAAAAAGATCAATTTTTTATTGTCAACGGCCAATAATAACTGAAAAAATATTATTTATTTTGAATTGAATCTAATAAAATTATATATTGTTCATAAAACTAAAAAAATTTACAAAATTAGAAGAATATAAATTAAAAATATAATAAAAATTCGAGGAAACAATACTTCTGGAATTCAAGAATTGATGATTTCAATAGACTGCTTTTTATTTACATTAGCCAAATTAGATAGCATGTTAAGTTACTATCATATGATTAATTAAATTAAATACAAAAAAATCTCCCATTTTTTGCTGCTTGTATATATATTGGAATTTGGGAATGGGTCCAATCAAGTAGCGCACACACACTCACTCACACAGTCGGTGATCATCCAAAAGCTCAATTATGTCAATACCAATTCCCCATCGGCAACTCTTCATTGACGGCGAATGGAGAGAACCAGTCTACAGAAAACGCATCCCAATCATCAATCCGGCCACCGAAGAAGCAATAGGCTTGTTGGCTAAACTATTTTATCTTTTTCATTTCTCGTTCTAGTTTTGCTTCTTCTTTCTATTTTGATCCTAATTTATGTTGAACGCCTTTTCTTTTTTAGGTGGATTTAGTTTATGAATCGGCTTTGTTATTGAACTAAGTAGTAAGCAAAAATGACAGATATGTTGTAATGCATGGTGATATGCAAGATTGTTCGGAAACAGTAGAAGTTGGCGAGATGTTTATTTTGTAATTCACTTTTTCTCACCTTGTTTGCTTTAAATCTTACCAGTGGTTGAAGCATGGATTATTTATGTGTGCGGATTTTTGAGTAATTGAAGGAGAACAGCTCGCTTTCCATGTTGATTTCGGAATTTATTAAGGGACTCTACTGATAGATTTCCGCAATGTTTTGAACTTTAATTTTAGTTATGAGATCTGTGAAGGCATCAGATTTGGAATTTTGTTTCTCAAACAGTCTAGTTTTTTAATGTTTTCTGCTTTGGTGGCTGTGTGTTTCAGGGGACATTCCGGCAGCTACGGCTGAGGATGTAAATATTGCTGTGGAAGCTGCTAGAAAAGCTCTTAGTCGAAATGGGGGAAATGATTGGGCATCTGCAACGGGTGCTCATCGTGCCAAATATTTACGAGCAATTGCTGCAAAGGTCCTTGAATTTTTATCTCATTGAAATGTGTTAATTTTACTAGTTAGCCTTTACGCGATAGCGAGAAAGAACTGCTATCGGACATTTTCTGAAAAATTGATTTTCTATAACTAATTTGAACTTGGATGTTTATCTATCAAATTATGGAAGTGATCCCTCTTATCTCCTATGCCCCTCTGTTTTTGCTAGAGAATTAGACTTGATTGACTAATATGCCCGCAAGAAGGAACTGCAATCGAATATACCTTTAGTTGTGGCTAGAATTCATTATCCTAGATTAAGATGCTTAGGCTCTGTTTGGTTTGTATCCGGAAAAAGTGAATTATTCTAAAAAAGTTATGAAAAGTAGTTTGTTTACATTTTTTAGTTGGGGGGAGAGAAAAAATAGAGATGAATTTTGAATGTGTTTTGGAGGGAATACTTTTCCGGAGAAAAAAAAACAGAATCAAACGGAGCCTTAATCTATCTGGTTATGTGTAGATTATGGAAAAGAAGTCGGAGCTTGCAAAACTCGAAGCGCTTGATTGTGGGAAACCATTGGATGAAGCGGCTTGGGATATAGTACGCTTCTAATACTTGTGGCGTATATTTCCTGTTTTCTTTATCACATACAAATTTATCGCTATGTCTCACCTAGGATGATGTTGCTGGATGTTTTGAATACTATGCTGAAATTGCTGAGGGCTTGGATAAAAAGCAAAAAACTCCTGTTTCCTTACCCATGGAAACATTTAAATGCCATGTTTTGAAAGAACCTATTGGGGTGGTTGGTTTGATCACACCATGGTAGGTTTTCTTTCTTCAGTTGGTGGATTTTTATTTTATTTTTTATTTTGAACCTTCTTCTGGGTGTACATCCAAAATAATTTTTATTTAGCTGAATTTAATGTTCTTCTTTTCATATTCTGCTTCCTATAGATATTCTTGAGGTGTGGGACCATTGAGAAATTCTCTCTGTTGTCTGGTCTAGATAAGTACAGAAGCTAGGAAATTTGAACTAATTGCATTTATGATATACTATTAGGCTATTAGCAACAAGACCTCTATAATTTAGAGGTGCATTTTGCTAGCTTGAATAGTAGTCAACAGTTTTTTATGGAAATATTAACATAAATATGTTTCTAGTATCTCTGTGGGACCATAAATCATGTTAGGATCAATTCCGTTTGCTCTCCAACTTTTTTCGTCTGCCAACGACTGACTCATTCAAATTACTCTTGTCCTGATTAGCCTTGTATTTTAAGACTCTTCTTCATGAGTCCTTGTTTTCCATTTGAAGTATTGGGCACGTATGCCATTTACTTTGTGTTAGATGATTTTTTTTTTCTCTGTTAATTTTCTATTTTCTTTATGTCTGTAGATTAAATTAGCTTAATCTGTGATTTTCATAGTTATTATCATGCTCAATTTTGTTGATTTTATTCCTATATCGATACGGAGAAGCATTAGTAATTATTCTGGATCTACTACTCTATCCTTTGTAGGAATTACCCTATGTTAATGGCCACATGGAAAGTTGCCCCTGCCCTGGCAGCTGGATGTACTGCAATACTTAAACCATCAGAATTAGCATCCGTGTAAGTCTTCATTGATCATTAGTCCTACTTGTTAAGTTGTTTATTTTTTAATATTGAAAGTGAATCTGTTATATTTCGCTGAAAACAGAAATCCTCAATATCCCTAGTGTTATTATTTTCTTTTATCATTATTATATTATTGAAAGCAATGCTATTTTTCAGTATGTGCTTGATAACAAAACTGAGCTATAAATTGTTCATTCAATTTTCCTGGAAAAATGTACATTTCATGTTTAGAAAGCATTATTCTTGAATGATGTACATTTATATGTTCCACTAATAATTAATACATTATTACATTGTATCAACTATTCAACTAACCATTAAAACATTATTAGATTCTATCTAATATATATTGTACATGCTGATCATGCATTTTTCTTTATCTATTTAATATTATTATATCGTACATGGTTTTAATTTGATGTATCTATAATTTCATATATAATTATGCACGATACATATTGTCTTGGAAATATAAGAATGTGTTCCAGCATATAAAATTTGTCTATTTTCACTTGTTTAACTAATATTACATATCTATTATAGCATTAATATAACTATACACATTATGTATGATAATGATAACTTATAGCATGTCAAACGGGTTGTTTTGCATGACCCCCGATGAGGTAGTATGTTACATTCCATGGATGGGCCCTAACCTTGTCCCTCTCTATGCATCATGTGGGTGCTATTCCAGTTATTTAATCAAGAAATGAAAATAATCCTCGCAAACACTGGTATAAGTTGCATAAAATTTCTTCCCAGTCTTGTTGGAGGTCCTATAGAAGTGTAATGGAACGTAGTGCCTTGCACCAATAGAGGCACGGGTTAGTTTCCTCTACAAACAACTAAATGGTGCTAGTCCCTAAATATATCTATATGTTTTAACTGCAGTACTTGTTTGGAGTTGGCTGACATGTGTAGGGAGGTCGGTCTCCCCCCTGGTGTTCTCAATGTCTTGACTGGTTTTGGGCCAGAAGCTGGTGCTCCTTTGGCTTCTCATCCTCATGTTGACAAGGTCAACTTTGACATTTCATGATCGTATCTGTATCGGTTTTAATATTACTGATGAGGTAACCATGATTTTATATTTGATATAACAGATAGCGTTCACAGGGAGTAGTGCTACAGGAAGCAGAATCATGACTGCCGCTGCACAACTTGTGAAAGTACAGTCATTGCACTAATTTATCTCCTGATTATTTGTGATTTCCTTTTCAAAATTTTTGTTAAAATTAAATGACTTGTACTGATTGCAGCCGGTTACACTTGAGCTTGGTGGAAAAAGCCCAATCGTGGTCTTTGAGGATGTTGATCTTGACAAAGGTTTGAGCATTCTAATGATGTGAAGAAACTCTTTTCCATTTGGTTATTTGAACATGATTGAACTTTTTGCACAAGTAACATTCAGTTTCGGGCTTGATTTCCAGCAGATATAACATACAAATTAATTTTTTAAGAAATGCTGCTTACTGTATCTTTGATGTTTGATGTTCATTCAGCTGCTGAGTGGACTGCCTTTGGTTGCTTTTGGACAAATGGTCAGATTTGCAGTGCTACTTCTCGACTTATAGTTCATGTAAGTGCGAAGAGCAATATTAATCGACAGTCCCCTTTCTCCTCTTCAACCCAAAGAAAAATAATATTGATGAATGAAATAAGAAAAGATCAAGGCAAAGGTCTGTGTGATTAGAAATAAAGAATTCACTGAGTGGGTATTTTGCAGTGTAATCCCTTTCTTTACTGGGTTGTAATACAAGCTTCAGTATAGAACCTGAAAAGTCATTACATTTGACAGACATTTATCTCCAAACGTTTCTGAAAAGTCACAAAATGCTATTTTTTCTTCTCTTTCTTGTGATTGGGAAGTTTCTCATCTCCTTTCAGTAATGCATAATGCTGAAAAGCTTGAGAAACTTGCAACAGGTTTTGTATTAAAATGGCATCTAGTGAACCTAAAAGGTATGGTGAAACCTAGATAGACTCTTTCTAGGCAAATATGTTGTGCTTAGTGTCAAATGTTAGAATAGGAAAACATGGAGGACAAAAGTAGTAGTAAGAATGTTGTATTATTGTTTTGTGTGTTAATCATCAAGCTGATATACTTATTTATACTAATAGAGATAATCTATTCTAGGAAGTAAATCAATCTATTCCGGGAAGTAGATCACTCTAACGTAGAAAGTAAATCACTACAATATTTACCATACTTAAACATAATCTCTAACACTTAGCATCCATCAAGAATGCTGATCCTAGTTGAACGCTTTTCTTGAAGAATGCTACCAGAAAATGTTATTATGCTTTAGTACAAAGTTATGGATGTAAAGCATACCAGTTGAAATGTCATTCTTATTATAAACTCTTCTGATTTCTTTTAAATATTTCAGGAAGGCATTGCAAATGCATTCTTGGAAAAGCTTGTGAAATGGTGCGAGAACATCAAAATATCAAACCCCTTAGAGGAAGGATGCAGGCTTGGCCCTGTTGTTAGTGCTGGACAGGTAAAGAAGCATCTCTTGTATCTTGTTCCTTACAATGTTTCAAGCAAGAAATTGCGGATCTTATAAAGATGCCGCATAACTTTCAAGATGGAAGTTGTCTTGTAGATAATGTATTCATGCCTGTTCGAAATGTGAATCATAGTATTCATTCCTATGGAAATAGGAATGAAAAACAAGAGATACTGTTTCTCGAAATATAACACCTTTGGTAAATCTTATCAAGTATGATGGGACATATTTTTTTCTTTTCTTTTTTAATTGAAACTGCAAAATCCAATAAAAACAATCTGCAAGAACAAATCGCAAATATCAGTTTCATTATTGAGGATGCACTTTCCCTGGTCTGTATACTTTTGGTATAACTCCATTATTCCATTGTCATGATTTTGCAGTACGAGAAAGTACTGAATTTTATCTCGACAGCCAAGGAGGAAGGTGCCACGATCTTGTGCGGAGGTTCACGCCCTCAGGTACGACATTCTCATAGCGTTTGGGCAATTGTCCATGAGCTTGCAATAGAATTCATTATTCAACTAAACTTGCTATTACCGTGCACAGCATCTAAAGAAAGGCTACTTCATTCAACCAACTGTAATAGCAAATGTAAACACGTCCATGCAAATATGGAGAGAGGAAGTATTCGGCCCAGTTCTTTGTGTTAAAACATTTGCAACTGAAGAGGAAGCCATTGAACTGGCAAATGACACACAGTGAGTCTCTTTTAACCGATGTAGTAACTATTAACTTTTCAGGACTTCGATTTCATCTGAATAATTTCATGTCTGAATTGACTCTTTAGATATGGTTTGGGTTCTGCTGTATTATCCCATGATCTTGAGAGGTGTGAGCGGCTGACTAAGGTGAACACCTTTTTTTCTCTGAAAGCATAAACCTCTGAAAATGACAATGTCTGTTGAATATAATGTTGGATTTCATTGTTTTTATTTCTTGAAGGCATTTCAATCTGGCATCGTGTGGGTGAACTGCTCGCAACCATGCTTCGCCCAAGCTCCCTGGGGTGGCAGGAAACGCAGTGGTTTTGGCCGCGAACTCGGGGAATGGTAATGCGGATCTTCATCATTTTACTTGAATGACCATTTTTACCTATTATTGAAGTTTGAATATCTTACAAGATGGACGTTCTCTTAAATATTTAATTGAAGGATGTCAAGTAATTCCGTTCTTATTTTGATATTATCATTTATATAGTTTTGTAATTATTTATACCTATTATATAATTTATTTTTATTTTTTTTAATATTATTCACTAGGGTTATTCGTATATAATAAACCATATTGTAATATAATATTATAAAAGTAATTTAATTAAAATTACAAATTTATTTTATATGTTACAGTGCATGTGCCATTCATTAGTTTTGTGAAGGATTGTTCAATCCAATATTTGAAAAATGGTTTAGTTCTTGATATAAGACTTGAGAGATGAATTCCAATATAGGATTCAAAAGATGCCCAATTCTCAATCTAGGACCTCAATGGATTGAGCATTTTATTATCTTTGAGGAGGTCTTCCATTAAGCGCCCTAAATCATTTAGGTGGGTTTAGGTTTAAGATCCAGAGAGGGTATGAGTTTGGGTTTAGGATCTAGAGCGGTATGAGTTTGGGTTGATAAAAAATGAACTATTTAGGTCTAACACAAGTTTTTTCCATTATCTTTTGGGTCAACTGATAATTTTGAATGAAAATTTCGGGATCTTTCAGTTCTTGCATTGAGTTCCAAAATGATCGTGCTCCTTTTATAAAAGGAAGGAAATTTAGACTCCATCATGCTCGTACTAAATTGCTCTCCCTCTCTATTGCAGGGGACTGGAGAACTACTTGAACACGAAGCAGGTGACGCAGTACGTCTCCGATGATGCATGGGGTTGGTATAAGGCTCCTTCTAAGCTGTGAAAAAACATCATCTTCTGTGAAGCAGAGAAGAATGAAGCTTCCAAAAATGGTTGGATTGCTCTGTTCTTCGACGACGAACTAGTACTGTTCATTAGAAAAAGTATCGACGCAGACTATTTGATTACCTAATAAAATCATATTCATATCTCCTCTTATATTCGTCTCCTCACAAAAATGGGTCTATATATTTGATGGCAGTCATCAGCATTGGGTGCGGACAGAGCATTATATTTTTGTGTTACACTATGGCACTCAATGTTTTTAAAACTAAATCAAAGTATGCAGAATCAAAATTGGAAAAAAGTATTAACTAAAATATAATAAAAGTTCAATTCGTCACATGAAAGTGTAACAGGTTTTATATCCGTCAGCATTGAACTTGAGATTCTAGCATATGGTTGATCTGCCACTGATAACGTTAGCATGGTTGTGTTAGACTATGTAAATCATTTAGACGGATCTGTCTAAATGACCTACTTTTATGACCCAACCCAAATAGGGTAGGATTGGAACAAATGAATAGATTGATCCGTTTAAATTATTTAGACCGATCTAACATGAGACTTTCTCGATATTTATTATTATTGTTAATTTCATCTCATACTTAAATTACTCGTTGACAACATATCGTTGTGTAAATAAAGAGCCACTATACTATTTCCTTTTGGAGGTGGAGACAGAAGTTCAAATTAATAATTTTGACAGAACAATATTAAATAATTAATGCTTTTACCTCAAAAAGAAAAACTTTTTCAATGTTTACATTTGACATATTAGTATACTTCCTTCTTGTGCGCGTGAAATCAGCTGGGGCTTAGGCCCGATTCTCAATCTATAGATTTCAAACAAAAATTATTCGGAAAATCACATTTGGCGTATTAAAGACTTAACAACTAGTTTATATTTATTCTTTATCTCGTAATGCTTGGCCTACTGTTTAATATTAGGCCAATCACATAACCAATGCTGGGTATCATGTCATATCAACATAATTGAGGGAATGGTATCTCGTTTTCCTTGGCAACTTGTTATTATAAAATTTTGTTGAGTTTATTAAGTTAGTTTTTCGATTCAGATATTTGATACTTAATTCAGAAATGATACATCACCACAAATTTATATCATAGTTGTAATAATTGAAATGGGATCACCAGTACAAGGACATTATTTAAGCAAATTGACTCCATATTTACCCAAATCAAAAGAAAATAGCCAATTCGATAGGAAATTCAAAAGTTTTTCTTTTTTTTAGAAGAAGGAAATTCAAAAGTTAAAAAGGAAGAAAATTCATAACTACGTATCATAGTTGTAATAAATTGAAATGAAATGAGATCACTAATGCAAGAATATATCATAAACAAATTTGCTCAATATTAGCCAAATCAATAGAAAAATATTAGAAAGTAAAATTGTTGATGACCTAGTAATTGAATCTCCGCGTACCTGTATTCCACTTGAATTGACACCAAATTATGAAATTTGACTCTTGAGAATTAATTGAGCACATTAAACTCTTCATTACAGCTGAAAATGAAAAGGCTAGAATTTTGAAGAGTTTGACCTTTTTTTCTGGTTATTTCGTAATAAACAGAAGGAATAATGTTCAATTATATTACAAATCATGCGCCTTTTGTTCAATAAAATACAGACTATTTGAAATTTTAAATAAATGTATAAACTATCATAAATTGTACAAATATAGGATATTAGGATGTCTTCAATTTCCGACACCAGAATGTGCATAGTTTGTACCATACGTAATTGAATATTTTCTGTTACAATAGATTACCTGACAAAATTAATACGGCTTAATATTGAGTGATGTTGAAATGTCGTGTGCTGACTCAGCATTCTTGTGTCGGAAAATTGAAGTTGCTAATAATACTTGAACAATCTTTTATAGTTTGTACATTTATTTAAAATTTTAATTAATGTGTATTATTTTTTACAAAAGACATATAATTTGTAATATATTTGAATATTTTCTCAAAAACACAAATAAGTTTACATATTAACTGCCTATTAAGACATTGATAAATTCAAATAAAAAACCAATATTTTCCTTGAAATAATGTAATTCAATTTTCAGGTGTGTGCCTTGTGCCTTATCTTTTGAGCATTCACTAATCCACCCAAAAAATCTATTCCTTGCATTAAGCTGGCAATGCATTCTGCCCCACTCGCAAGCAAAGTGTCACTCCCCTATCTCCATTTCTCATCAAATTTGAGGTCGAAACTTCCCCAGTTGGATTTACTGACCCAAACATTTAATCTTCAACTGTTTTCTTTCTATATATTTTCCACTCAATCTTCAATCACTCCTACACTGTTCACTTTCTTACCACATTCAGCTCACGTGAGTGGTTCAAGATTTCCTGTCCTGATTCAGTAACTGTGGCAATTGTCACGTGCTCTTGTAGTAAATTGATTATTTTTATCTTTTAGTTTTTGTTAATTCTTGTCTTGCTGAAGCTAATCTGGGTCCTTGGAGAGTTTTTGGCTGTTTGGAGGGAACTCTGAGATCTGGGTTTTGATTTCTTTTTTTCACTATATTTTTTTTTTCTGGTGGTGAAAAATGGGGAGTTCAGAAGAGAGAGTTGTGGCAGTGATCATGGTGGGTGGCCCAACTAAAGGTAACAGTTCTTTTATGATCATTAATATTAGATTATTCTAGTGGAAAGAATCGAAACATTTAGCTGTGATTTGATTGAGCTTTGTGCTTATGGTGTTGAATTTTTCAGTTTGTTGGGACAAAAAAAGTGGAGAGTTTTGGACATAATGATAACTTTATCCCTTTTTTTGATTGTGTTTGTGATGGATTTGGAAATGCAGGGACCAGATTTAGGCCATTGTCACTCAATATTCCAAAGCCCCTTTTTCCATTGGCTGGACAACCAATGGTTAATCATCCTCTTTCTGCTTGTAAAAGGGTATATGCATATTGTTTATTTTGAATTTCTGCATATGAAGCAAAACAATTGTGTTGGTGTGAGAGTGAGAGGTTGTCTAATTCCTTGAATATATGTTGCTCTTGTTAGATTCCGAATCTAGTTCAGATCTACCTCATTGGTTTCTACGAGGAGCGCGAGTTCGCACTGTTTGTCTCTTCGATATCTAACGAGCTCAGGGTTCCTGTCAGGTAATTCTGATAAACTATTTGAAAATTTTCAATACATGACAAAGTATGTGGATTTTGTTTATTTATATGACAGATTTTTTTTCTCCGGCGATGAAGATTTGACTGTGCACCGTCACATTGTTCAATTTTAGATTTTAGTCAGCTTTCTGTTGCCACACTAAACTGGTAATTCCGACTGTGCAAGTCAATTTTTTGTTGCTGAAGAAAGCTATCCATCACATAATTGAACAAAATTCACATAGTTTGTCATGTAACTGAAAATTTGGATAGTTGGTCATGTAATTGAATGTGTTTGGCCTTCAAGTGCTATACGAGGTTATCTTTCCCCTGTTTCAAATGTCTGTTACATTTGTATTGTTCTTTTTAGGTATTTGAGAGAGGACAAGCCACATGGTTCAGCAGGAGGACTTTATAGCTTCAGAGATCAAATCATGGAAGAGTGCCCGGTTCGTGTTTCCAACTCCATTCTCGTGTTATTTGTGTAAAGAAACCTCTTTTGGGCTAACGATTAGATAACAAAGACTCGTTTTTATGCACTTTTGAATGTTGCTTGCTATTATAGTTCATAGATTTTTATCCAACCTTGCAGTCTCAAATTGTTTTGCTGAATTAGATGTTTGCTGCAGATTAGATAACGATGGCTCGTTTTTATACACTTTTGAATGTTGCTTGCCGTTATAGTTAACAGAGCTGTATTCGAACTTGCTATTATACACTTTTTAGATAACGATGGCTCTTTTTTACACACTTTTGTATGTTACTTGCTATTATAGCTAATAGAGTTGAATTCAACCATGCACTCTCAAATTGTTTTGCTGAATTGTGATGTTTGCTGCGGATTAGATAACGATGGATCATTTTTTACACTTTTGAATGTTACTTGCTATTATAGTTAATAACGTTGTATTCAACCTTGCAGTCTCAAATTGTTTTGATGAATCTTGATGTTCGCTGCAGATTTGTTTTTATACACTTTTGAATGTTACTTGCTATTACATTTAATAGAGTTGCATTTTCAACCTTGCAGTCTCAAATTGTTTTGCTGAATTGCGATGTTTGCTGCAGTTTTCCACTCCCCGAGATGCTAGGTATTTTCACTCGTTGCAATAAGCTATTTATCGAGTGCATCTGGTGGATTTTTTAGGCCAAACCCTCATTTTCATGATAAACTATACGCAAATTTTCAATTATGTGTCAAACTATTCGAATTTTCAATTATATGACAAACAATGTGGATTTTGTTAAAGTTTATGCTAGATTATTTTCTGCAGTGACAGAAAGCTGATTGTGCACCGTCGGACATCTATATCACTAGTTTAGTGCGGCTACGAATATCTAATCTAACTAAAACCTAAAATTAAACAATTCGGCGGTGCACAATCAACTTTTTGTTGCCGAAGAAAACACTCTGTCGTATAACTTAACAAAATCCATATAGTTCATCATATAACTGAAAAAATTGCAAATATTTTATCATGCAAAGGAGGTTTGCCCCTTTTCTTTATTATTTATATTGAATTTCTGGTTGATGGTTTACTCTGCAGAGGCACATAGAAGCTACGGTGGAATGGGAACCATTTTGGTGATCAAGGTTGAGTTCTTTTTAGCAAATATGGATATACTTCTTGTTTGCTATGAATATTCACTATACGATAGAGGTTTGACGTATTCTATTTTTCTTCGACAGGTTTCTCCGGAGTCGGCAAGCCAGTTTGGGGAACTTGTAGCTGATCCTGTTACGAATGAATTGCTGCACTACACAGAGAAGCCCGAAACTTTCGTAAGTAAAGTATTTTTCGACTGATTTATGCACACATGTTTGTAATGTCTTTATTTGTGTCTCAGTCACATCGTATCTCTTTGGACTTGTATTGAATAGGTGAGTGACCGTATCAATTGTGGTGTTTATATATTCACCCCCGACATCTTTACGGCCATTCAAGGCGTTTCCACTCAACGAAAAGATCGCGGTACGTAATGCCTTGTCTAGTTGTGGATCTTGAAATAGATAAAAGGGAAGCCGAGATACTAAATGAATCTGTTAATTTCATTAGAATTGTGGATCGCTGCACAGTCTTCAAGTAGTGTGCAGTACCGAACTATAACCAAGAAACCGAACTGAGTAATTTGGTCGGTCCAAATTTTGAGAACCTAAGTTTAGTTTGGTTCGGTGCAGTGTTGATAAATAGTATTTCGGTTTAAACCGAATGGACCGAACTTTAGTACTTATTTTTATAATTAAAATTATTTATTTGCTAAATTATTAATTATATTCTAGGGTTTTACTATTTATTATTTTAATACTTTTAAGAAATGTCCGACTATTTGATGCTTTTATTGAAAGAGATATAATATTATGAAACTTTTACATTGTTTCTTATTGATTATGTAATTTAAGAGTTATTTTAATGTAGATAAAATTGCATTAAGAAAAATAATGAAAAAGTTCGGTTTTAACCAAAAACCAACATGGTTTGTTTAGGTTTGGTTGTTAAAATTAATTTGGACGGTTCGGTTTTAAATTTTCTTGAAAGTTTGGTCTTCTGTTTTATTTATTCGGTTCAGTTTTGGTCCAAACCAACCATTTGCATAACCCTATCTTCAAATCTTGTTTTAATCTTCTTCTAAGTAGCACAAAACCTTCTGTAATAATATGTGTGTTTCTCTGTTTATTTGATTAGTTTTTTTTTTCGAATTTGCAGCTTACCTTAGACGTGTATCCAGTTTCGAAGCACTTCAGCCAGCAGACAGGTATAACCTTCACCATGAAAACTACACAGAAAATTCTACATCGGCACAAGATTGTTCCGAATAATAATACTGCGTGTATAAAATGGACTGTTTACAATCAGAATGTTTTTCATGGAACATAAGAAAGATTTGCTATTTTGTCATCAGATGAACTTTCCCTATTTTATCATCTTGGTTTCTGATTCAAAATTTCAGCAGGAGTCTTCCGACAGATTTCGTGAGACTGGATCAGGACATTCTATCGCCACTTGCAGGGAAAAAGCAGTTTTATGTGTACGAAACGAATGATTATTGGGAACAAATCAAAACTCCTGGGTGAGCTAGACAATGTAGATTTACTTCTTCCTCTATGTTCATTCGCCTTTTTGGATCATCGCTTACTTGACAAGGTGTTGTGCAGAATGTCCCTTAAATGTTCGGGATTGTACCTCGCCCAATTCAGGCTCACATCGCCCCATCTCCTGGCGAGCGGAGATGGCACGAAGAAGGCTGCAATTTCTGGTGATGTTTATATTCACCCATCTGCAAAAGTTCATCCTACTGCTAAGGTAGTCTACTGCTAATGTTGAATACATGCGCTGTTTTGTTACATGTTTTCACATGTTCTTTCCTTTGTATGTGAAATAGAAGGAAGAGCAAGTAGGGGTAAGCAACAACCCAAAAAAATCGAAAATTGAAATGAACCAAAAAATATTTGTTGTTTTGGATCGGGTTTTTTGGTTTATTTTTGTTTTTATCCGAAAAAGACCAAAATAAGCAATACACACACACACACACACACACTCAAACATACATATATTGAGAGTGGTTCCGGTGATAACTCATCAATGTGTAGAAATGCAAACCTGCTTAACTTATTCCCAATAATGTCTTATAAAACATGTAATCATGCATTTTACATGCATTACGTAAAATGCATGACCGGTTGTTGTATAAAGCATTCTCAAGCAACACATTATGCAGGCCCGTGTTTCTACACGATGACAAGTTCTTATTGGATCCATTCCCTAGTGTAGGAACTAGGAATCCATCATCTTTGATGCACAAATACATCATCTATAATCAGTACATATATCACATTTTCGTGTTTATCAGTTTATTACTTTAAAACTACGAGCATATTACTTCTGACATACAAATACAAAAATGATGTATTTTACTTACAAAAGATGGTGTATTTGTGCATTTCAAATGATGAATTCCGACTTCCTGTATATTGTGGAGTTCTCATCAAAACCACTCCCTATGTATATGTATAATTATATTTTCTAATATATGCTAAAGCTATTTCTAGTTGTTCGGAAGGATTCGTTTAGTTAATTAGTGGTATTAGCTTATTATTTTATTTTTAGTTGGATTTATATTGGATTATGTCGATTTAGTTGGTTTGTGTTGGTTTATTTTTATTTATTTTGTTTTTATTTTATATTTCTGTTAAACCGAGTAAACCAAATTACAAAAACAAAAATTTCAGTTTGGTTACATTACATATTCAGTTAAAATCGATTGGTTCTAATATAGTTTAGGTTGTTTTGCTTCAGTTATTATTCCGTCCAAAACTGACCAAAATAACCGTATGTTCACCCCTAAGTGCAAATGTTCTTCTTATCAGTCTGAATCTGTGTTCGTCTGCTGTGAAACAGATCGGTCCGAATGTTTCAATCTCAGCTAATGCTAGGATAGGAGCTGGTGTGAGGCTTGTCAACTGCATTATACTCGATGATGTCGAAATCAAGGTACTACTAATCAATAATCACTCATATTTTGGAGTCGAAAATCATAGTGTTTAAACTCATTTTGTATCCTTTTGTTTTTAAGGAAAATGCGGTGGTGATTCATGCGATCGTTGGATGGAAATCTTCAATCGGGAGGTGGTCGAGAGTCCAGGTACGCCGAGGAATTTATTCAACACAGTTGCTATCCATGTAGTGGAACAGTCTCTAAACAGAAATCTGTTGAGACTTTTTTTCTCTGCGTAGGCAGCCTAGCTTTGCTGTTATTAATCAAGCTAAGCAGAGCCAAGTAATAAGATGCTCGAGCTTGAGTAGAATTTTATTTTTCACAATTGAGCTCAGCTTGAGTTGTGTTATGGAAGCTCGAGTGCTGCTCCATCTCCATTCGTCCAAATGTTTGTCAAACTCAAGTTCGAGCTTGAACTTGGGTTCGTCCATATATTTGATTTCAACTTGTGTAAACGAACTAAGCCAATCGTATAGTAAGATGATCGAGCTCAATTCATGAAAAAATAAGCTAATCAAGGTCGACTTGAGATTAAGTCAATCTTGATACATCCTTATTGAAAGAAAGTCTTGGTTCATTCATAGTTTTATAGCCATCCGGTGGTGGGGTAGATAATATCTTTGTGAGCTCGAATTCGAACATGTTCTCGGGCTAAACCCATGCTAGAGCTTGGTTCATTAAAATTATTGTGCCTCGAACTTGATTTGCTTACTAAGCTATCGAGATTCGAACAAGTTTATTTTGAGGCGATATTCGAGTAGCTCTGCTCAGTTAAATTCCTAAATCTAGCCATTCTCCGTCATATTTTGTTTGTCTCTTCCTCGTTGATATTGTGTCCGTCATTCTTGCTCTGTGCAAACACATCTATAGGCTTCATCTTTCATTTTTCAGGCCTCAGGAGACCACAATGCAAAGCTTGGAGTAACCATCCTTGGTACTTTCTTTCTCCAAATTTCGTCGTTTGTCTCCCGTTTCATCCCTCGAACAGTTAGCTTATAAACGAGTCTAACTTGAACCAGGTGAATCAGTTACAGTAGAAGATGAAGTGGTGGTGATCAACAGCATTGTTCTTCCAAACAAGACTATGAATGTCAGTGTTCAAGAGGAAATTATTCTGTAAACACATTCTACCGATGTATTCATGTACAATAACCATGCGGCATATTGCTTCATTTTCAATCTACTTTTTTTCAACTTTGGAAGTTGTAATTTCACTGCTCTCATTATTTATTCTTATCTGTAAATTGACCTCTCTTATTGCAAGAGTGTTGATCATTATTTTTAGTCAAAAAAAATTATTAGAACATTTAAATCATGTATACGGATCAAATATCTTACATATTTACATTGGAGGACGAATAGATGTTGTTAAGATGTAATCAAAATAAACTTAATTTTTATATTTTCATAACTTGCTCATTTTAGATCTACAAAAATGAATGCTGGAGATTCAGTACTCGTTGTCTTTGAGAATTTGGGAGTAGATTTGCAGACCGCTGAATCTTCAGCAGTCTCACCTGCTGAAAACCCGAACCGCCAGATCTGGACCCAACCCTAAATTATCTCACTCCATAACCCAAACATCCTCCAAGAATTCCCAAATTTGGCCACAGATTATCCAAGGGTTACACATCTCTTTCCACTAATCCCAATCACTCATCCTTCAGACTATATACCTCCAACATTACACCAGAAGTCATATAAGGATGCAAGATCCATGAGATTACTTTATTCTCTCATATACCAATACATCTTACACATTTGGCATAACCAACAAACACATACATAATACGAGACCATGTTTATGGAACATTGAAACTTCATGTTTCGTCTCGTCCTTGATCGAGCCATCCTTCTAGTTCTTCTGGGGGTCAGCGAAGAAGCTGTTGATGGATGGCATGATCTCCGGTGGCCTGTTGCGAACAAGTCTCCGTAGAGCATGCTCAGAGTACTTCTGTCCCTCCTCGAAATTCTCGAGAACTCCAGAAGCCCTACCTTGCTTGTTCACCCTGTTTATAATTACAATAGTTTCAATTTGCAGTTCTAGAGAATGAAAGAAGAACAAGAGAGTGTTTTCATCCATGGGATTCTCGTTTTCTATTGCCAAAAGCATTTTTCATTTCATGCTCAAGAGTGAAGTGTCGGTCACACCAATGGATACAATCTACAAATTTCAAACGGTTTGGTTTGGTCGGTTTAGAATAAGCTTCAAGCATAGCCAATCATATCCGGAGAAATATTAAAGAATAGACCAAAGAATATACATACTATGCTCATTCAATTCTTTTTATCCCAATCTTATCTGTTTTTCTATAATATTCCATATGCTCAAGATTTCAATAAAACCAACTTGAAGTATCGATAATGCTATAGATTCTGTCAAACATATACATTCAATTTTATCTTTCATTCAAGATTATTACAACACAGAGATCACTAAACACATTATTGGAAGATCAAAATAGAAAATTGATAATTTTTATATATTTCTGTAGTATTATTAACACAATAATATTATTATTAATATGCCGATTTCATGCTCCAAACCATCGTTGGATATTATATGGTTTGAAGTTTCCAAACTGTCTGGCTGGAGTTTTTCTAGAGGCGAGAAATTGAAGCAAGTTCCATTCAGAAATCAAAATTACTACATCATCATTTGTTGAAGAGAGGACACGTCCCACTAAGTTTTAAGAGAAGAAAAACATGACAAACCACAGGGACACCAAGGCTCTCTGTTTGTTTACCTTTTTTTCCACAAAAGTGCTTTCAAAATTCATCTGTACTTTTTATCTAACTTAAAAAATGTTAACAAATGATTTCTCATTACTTTTTCAATGTACTTCTGTTTAAGATACAAAATAAACGGAGCCTTAACTCGACTTTTGAGGGGAATTGCCTCGACACACTGTAGGTAGAAACAAGCCAAGATCTTTTCTCACAGACTGAACCAACATAGAACTACAAGATACCATCTCTTATCAATTGAACCAGTGGTTACTTCACTAGTACCATACATGTAAATGACAATCAAGAAAGAAATTAATCCAATCAACACCACAAAGATAACCTAAGTTTGCAATGCATTTGGAACATGCACAATATCACACTTCTATCATGCACCAAGCAATCAAAACACAAAAGAATCAAAAGTCCAATCTGCAAGAACAAAAGCAAAGCAAACTTCTTCCCTAAATTTCCCACCAAACAAAGTCCGAAGTTCCAAAATTAAGCCGCGTATTTATAGATGAAATACTTTTTATTCTTAGTCAAATCCCTAATTGCATGATAAACTATTCGAAAATTTTTAATTACATAACGAACGATCCGAATTTTTAATTACATGACAAACTATGTGATAGACTGTTTTTTCTGGTGACAGAAAGCTGCCTATGCATTGATTGTTCAATTTTAGGTTTTATTCAGTTTTCTGTCGCCAGAATTGACTGGTGACATGAAAATTTGACTGTGCCTGTTAACTTTCCATAATATATTTGAACAAAATTTATATAGTTTGTCATGTAATTAAAAATTCGGATAGTCTGTCATATAATTGAAAATTATCGAATAGTTTATCATGAAATCGAGGGTCTTGCCTTTCTTCTCCCAGTCCTATAGCTCACCTTTGAATCACCAACAACTTCAAGAAACTTCAACCCCCCCACCCAAATTAAAACAACTCAATCAGAGACTCTCTTCAAAACACTCCTTACCCACACACATATATACAAACACATATACATATAGAGAGAGAGAGTACCGGACTTCAGGGTTGATGCAGATGTTACGGACAAGCTGGAAGCTGCAGATGCCCACAGCAACCCCCATGGCTGCAAACAGTGGATACACCTATACATACACATACACATACACCAACATGCAATCATCCCCTCACTAAATACTCAAAGAAAATCTTTTCCAGTAAAATCAATTCAAACCAGCTAACAACGAATGGATCTTGACATACCTCAGGTCTGATCCAGCGGCCCATTTTCAAGATTTTCTTTTTTCTTTTTAATTTTCCGAGATAAGACCTTGAATTCCAGAAGTAGAGTGAATAGCAGAGGGAAAAAAACAATGGGCTAGTCTGTTCTTCTGTATTAAACTATGGACTGTTCGGAAATATTTGATAATGTTTTTAAAGTCAATTTGTTAGTTAACGAGTGCACTATACGTATTCTTATTACGTTAATAATAGCTGTTTGCTTGGATTTATTACAGCATAATGCTTCTTGGAATTGGAGACGACGAAAAACTGATTGGTTATACGGTTCTCATAGTTGGTGAATCTGGGTCCACATTTCAACCAATCATCGTTTGCCGCGTTTCTTACTCTTAATTTTTAATTCAAGAAAAAAATTACTGAAAATAACATGTTTTATTAAAAACTACTTGCGTTGCACCGGACAAAGGGTGTCACATACGGTATTGCGGAGGATCGGCAATGGGATTTTAAAAGTTAATTGGTTGAACTAAAATATAATAATTTTATAGTTGAATTTATTGCCTTATAGCATTAGTATTCATACTTTTTCTGGGTGAATTTAGCATTGATTATATGTTGTGTTAGATCAAAATCTATCACATTATATTATTTTAAAACCCACATTTTGTTACAAAGAAAAAAGAAAGAAAGAAAACCCCACATTTTGTATATAACATACATTTTTCAGAATGACTCGTCTCCACATTATTATTTTGAGTCAATATTTTTGAATCATCAAAGTCTTTTTCTTTCTCCACTTCTTCTGCATCCCCAAAACTATGTCTTAATCGAAAGGGCCTTCGAAAATTGGTAACGTTTTTCGGAGTTATTATCATGTAAGTGACCCAAAAATTTTCAACTCATTAATATTTTTTTTGAAAATTACAATTTTGTATAAGTCATGTTTAATAATTCGGTTACTATTGATATTGTTTTTAGTATTACTACTCGGTTAATTTTATTTACAACCCTATTTTACTCATTATAATCTTCATTATTACTTTAAATATAAATTAATTTACAATAGACCATTTTATCTTTGCATATAACCCCCAACCGAAATATTTATAAAATTCTAAACTTTCATAGCCACATTCTCAAGTCTCAACCATAGTCCCCAACACCCCCATACCCAGCAAAGACCGGCACCGTCAGCTCCACCTCCATTCCGGCAAGCGACAAAGTCCTTGCATTTTCAGTGGGATGACGTAATTTTGGCGGAGTAAAATTAGGTCTTCAAGGAGAAGAAGATATGCAGGTGAGTTTTAGACCAATGCCCCGATGTCATTTGGTACAAGTCTAGCTGTTCTAGCATACCATTTTTAGAGGCTGTAGTGATTTTTATAAGAAGTTTATATTTTTTTTTAAGGTTATAAATATAGGAAGCATAATGACCAAATTAAAAATTATTCATATTAAAATTAATATTGTGGGTTACAGGGAATAAATAAATAGAACCACCCTTACTACTCTTATAATTAAAAGGCATATAGCCCGACAACCAAAGTTATTTATCGGAGCCCAAGTGCTTACAGCCCACAAATTTATTTGTTTGGCCCATACTACTGTTCTTTCCTTTCGCGAGGCAAAAGTCAAAGCCTGTCTAGACTATCACCTATCCAATATTGTTTCTTGCAAATGGTAATATTATTATTTAAAAATTATATTTGATTTAATCCATAAACTCCGAACTCAATCTTAAATTTGACTTAAAAGTTCAAATATGCCTAATTCAATCATGTGATGTGTTTGGAGCCTTACTGCAAATTCTATAGACCAAATTATAGAGAGATTTTCATTCAAGAGAATTGTGCTGAGACTCTTAAACCCCCTTTTATTAAACCCATAACCACTTTTTGCACATACATGTCAATATGTCGCCAAAAATAATATTTTAAGATTTTGGAAAAAGGGCGATATATCGAAGTTAAAATTGTAGACTCAATTTAAAGATGAATCCAATCATAAGATTTTCAACCATGCTTTATATGCTTTTCGATGAAATTGGTGGTTAAATTGAGAAGGTTTTGACCCGTTTATTATACTAAATTATTTATATATTTCAAGAACAAAAACAATTGTGGGTACCTTCTGCCCCCACAAAAGTCATAAAACATCTCGCCAACAAAACGTTCCATTTATTTTAGAAGAATAGGGGTATTTTCCTCTCTTTATAAAATAAATGCGACTAGTTATTTTATATATAACATAATACCAAGATGACTTTTGTTTGTTTTTTTATTTGTAATTTCTTTTCGAGATAAATTACGTACAATTTACAAACATGAATGGATTTCCCGTCATCATTTCTTTTAGAAGAAATACATTTTCTTTATCTGATGAATGGTCATAATCTCATATTTTCTAAACTTAAGAAAAACATATATTTTTTTTTTCCAAAGAAGCATTTATTATTGTTACTATTTTTTCTTTCCTTGAAGTATTGTCTTATATTTTTCTAGGAAGATTTTCCTATCTTTACTTCAAATATTTCATGTGAGAACTCTAGTACTATTCAATATATTTTCATTTTTCTGACACGGATAATCGGTATTTTTATGTTATGGATTTCCGAGATTAGCGAAATGACATATTATCAGAATTCAATTATTTGGTGAGATTACCAATCAATTAATTTTCTTCGGATTAAAGTGAAATTATCTCTCAAGAAGGAGTAGAAAACCAACTTAATTGGCAATCATATTCTAATTTCTTCCTCTAATAATTGCGCGTATATCATATATGATTTTGTTTTTGAATTATGCACCATATATAATTAGAAAAATATTTTTTTGAGTTGTCTTTTATAATTAGAAAAATATTATTTTAAAAAAATATAATTGAGGTCGAGTCCATTCTAGTTAACACCACCTTTCAATTTCTTGTCATCTTACTTGAGTGCGAGTCAACTTAAAATGCAAGATCTTTGTGATAGAGAAATAATTAAATTTATTATATCAAGTAGGTGAAACTTTAAGGCCAAGTGTAACATCAATTGCAAATTTGGACAGTGAAATTCATTGAATTTTGTTTTTCTCTAACTTGGACCACATTTCTATGTAGATTTTTGCCCCATATAGTGTTTCATTTATTAATTATTTTCCGTGTTAAAATATCCCACGTTGACTGGATATCAATGCTCGTGTTAGTTTATAAAGACGGGGTATCCCATACTTACAAGTCAGTTTTGTAGTTTTGTAGGAGTAAATGTGAATCCCAATAATCAAGTTTAATATTCCAAACTATTTCATATTGGTTTTTCCTTTATATATTGACTAATTATAGAAAAAGTAATAATATTCACGAATATAATATTTCTGAGACTTATACCATTTTTCTAATGTACAAGAGAAAATTTTAGAGAAGTCTCAAAGTCGGGAATAAAGAGAAACACGTCGCACATACGACTATTTTTAAAAGAATGACTATTTTTACTTTTATAATAATATGAAACGGCTACAAAATTTTTTAAGATTAATAGATGTTTATACTCTAGAGTCTAGTCTCAACTCAAAAGGGGCTCTTCTTAAGTTGTTGCTGAAATTTTGAATAAATTCAATTTAAAAAATAATGCTAATTGGCCTTTTGAATATAGTATTTCATGATCTTATACTACAAACTAGTCCAATAATTAATGCCTTTCGAAAATAGATGTAACATCTAAAACACCTAAAAAATGGATATCTTTGTTGCATTTGTGTAACATGTAGGCCCCACTCAATTATCATTGCACATCAACCACCATTCCCTAAATTGAACGGATGCAGTAAAATCTTCCTAAATTAATAACATTGATATCATGAAATTTTATTAATTTAAAGAGATTAATATATCGATAAATAATTTATTAACTGTAAGAAAAATTCTCAATTAAGCAAATTTCTAAAATTATGAAGCAGTCTCAAGACTTACAAGTAAGACAATTTTTGTAGAAGCTTAAGACTTACAAAAACATGAGAATATGATTAACGATAATTGTTATCACATAAAATGGACGTTAATAACTTGTTGAATTATCTAAGTAAAACGATGAATGTTTACAAGTTCAAAGGTTAGAGAATATGTCAACCTAGGCAAGATTGTTCGACTTCCCTGGTTGTCCTCTACCGATGCGAAGTTCACATGAAGGCTTCCAGCTTTGATTTAAATCGGTGATACCGCTTCAGCTCGTAAGTTAATGAAAACGGGGTTTCCCCAGTTGAGGTCTTCATTATGGTTCGATATGCCCATAGCACTCTTGGCAGTTCTTCTACTCACTTGGTCTTGCAGTTTCCAAGCCTTTTCTTGATCATTCTGAGTATACTTTTGTTTGTTGACTCAGCCAGACCATTGGATTGTGGGTATTGAGGAGTTGAGTAAAGTAGCATTATGTCCAGACTCTCGCATCAATCCTGCGCTCGTGAACTGTGTCCCATTGTCCGTGACAATTTTCCTAAGGACTCGGAAGTGATAGATTACCTTCTTCCACAGAAATGACATGACCTTGGTATCTTGTATGCGTGATAGGGCTTCAGCTTCAACCCATTTCGAGAAGTAATATGTGGCCAAGATAGCATACCCTTTTTGCCCAGCTGCTTTCGGGAGCTTTCCCAGATATCCATCCCCCCATCGCATGAATGGCCAAGATGGAATCGTGGCATGCAATGGCTCTCTTGATTGGTGGGATATGAGTTTGAATCATTAGCATTTGTCGTAGTGTCGAACAATGTACATGGCGTTGGCCTTAATTGTAGGCCAAAAGAAACCTGCCAACTGTGTCATCTTCAGCAGTCCTCGAACTCCGGAGTGGCTTTCACATTGCCTCTCGTGCAGATCGAGAAGGACCCTCTTTCCTTCATCTATCTCTAAGCACCGAAGCTATAGACTTTCAAAGAATTTTTTGTAGAGTTTCTCATCAATCAAAAGAAATCGCGCGGCTCTTGTTTCCACTAGCAACGCTTTGCACTTTTCCTCCGGGAGGGTTTCATTCACTAGATAGTTGTAGATTGGTGCAATCCAGGAGGTGACATACAGAACTGCGGCTACTTCTTTAGTTCGATTGTCAATCTAGTGAGTTGTCCATTTCGCCTCCAAAAGTGGGATGGTTCGAGGGGTATTCCCAGGAGCCGCTGAACTGAGACCCACTAGGGAATCCGTGTGCATGTTTTCTTCCCTAGGTACATTCCCCATCTCAATTTTTTCAAACCGTGATGTAGCCTTGACTAGTTTGAGATAAGGTTCTATCCGCGATTCCTTTACTTGAAATTTTCTAGTAAAGTGCTTGACCACCACTTGGGAATCACTTCTGACTTTTATCACACGAGCCTTGAGTGTGAGTGCCAAGTCTAGCCTTGCACACAGGGCCTCATATTCTGCTTCATTATTTGTCATTTTGAAGTAGAACTTGATGGCTCTTTTGAATATCGTTCCTGCCAGACTAACCAACACGATTCTAGCACCGTTTCCCTTGAAATTGCTCGCACCATCTACCTGAGGTGTCCAAAATCCCGAGGTGTCATCCTCAACTGCGACTATCTCTTTTTCGGCTTCTACTTGAAGATTAGCCGAAAACTCCACGAAGATTATGGATTTGATCGCTGTCCTTGGCTCGTATGTAAGACCAAAGTGGATAGGAGTTGGTTTCGAGTGGACTGCTCTAAGTGGATAGGAGCTAATCACCTTAACAAGATGGGCTTCGAAAAATGACCTCAGCTTACGGGACGAAACAACCAATGCTAGGACTAGCTTCTCAAGTGCAGTATGTCTGGTCTCAGCATCAAGGAGAGATTTGCTAACATAATAAATAAGATGTTGTATTCCATCTTCTCTCACTAGCACTGCTGCAAATGCTTGGTTGGACACTGACAGATACAACAACAATTATTCTTCTAGTTGCGGTTTTAACACTAAAGGCGTATTCCTCAAGTACTCATTTAGATCTTCCAGAGCTTGTGTGCATTCCTCTGTCCATTCGAATTGAGTTCCTTTCTTTATCACTTCAAAGAAATATGGCGATTTTTCAGAGTACTTTGAGATAAATCTACTCAGTGCTGCCAGTTTTCCAGTAAGTTTCTACACTTCTTTGATCGTAGTGGGAGGACGAATGCCTTCGAGGGCCTTTATATTTACGGGATCAATTTCGATACCTCGCCTCATGACCAAGTAGCCCAAGAATTTACTGGACGATACCCCAAAGGAACACTTGGCCAGATTCAACTTCATGTGGTATTTGTCCAGGATGTCGAAGGCTGCTCCCAGGTCCATTAGATGGTCTCTTGATTTCTTTAATTTCACCAGCATGTCATCCACGTATACTTCCATGAACTTTCTAATGGCGTCTTTAAACATGTGATTCACTAATCGTTGGTTCGTAGATCCTACTTTTTTTCAACCTGAAAGGAATTATCCTGTAGCAATAGATACCTCGGTTCATCATGAACAAGTTTTTCTCTTTGTCCACAGGGTCCATCAGTATCTGGTTGTAACCTGAAAATGCGTCTATGAAGCTCAACATCTCATGCCCGGTCATAACATTCACCATTATATCAATGTGTGACAAAGGAAACGGGTTTTTTGGACAGGCTTCGTTTAAGCCCCTGTAAGCAATGAAGACCCTACTTTTACCATTTTTCTTCTTCACAACCACACAATTTTAGAGCCACTTTGGATAGTTTACTTCTCGAATCGGCCAAATTCATAGTAGTTCATCTACATTGTAAAATATTGCTTGGTTCTTCTCTTCGGAGGCCCTCATCCTCTTCTGTTATACAGGTTTGAAGGATGGGTCCACATTTAGGTTGTGTGTGATTATAGATGGATCAATCCCAATCATGTCGACGTAGGACCAGGGCGTATGTAGAATGTTTTTCAGTCAAGAACCAGAACCAGGGCGTATGTAGAATGGTTTTCAGTCAAGAACCAGATAAGTCCCACTATATGCTCGGCCTCGAGCTCAATTCCTATAAATGTCTTTCTCTCGAGATGATAAAGATCTATGTTGACTTCCTCTAGCTCTTCAGATTGTCGGGACTTTGTAGTCTCACTTGACCCTTTTAAATCAGTGACATAGCAGCTTTATTCTCGTTCTTGTTCCCCGCGAATTGATTGAGTTTCCCAAGACGTTGGAAACTTAATCAACTGCTGGTAAGTGGACGGGATAGTTTTCGTGGCATGGATCCACGATCATCCTACTATCATATTGTAGGATGATGGCGTATCAATTACCTGAAAGGTGGTCATCATTTTAATTCCCTCGCATATAGAGTTCGATCTTTCCTTTCGTCCACAATTTTTCTCTGTGAAATCCTACTAGCGGAATACATCTTCTCGACATTTTGGATTCGAAAAAGTTCATCGAGTTGAAGCAAGGGTAGAACAATGTTTGCTGAACTTTTCCCATCAACAAGGACCATTTTTACTTTAAACCCTTTCAAGTCTGAGGGAACTTTCTTTATGTCGTGGTATGAGACCCCTAAGGTAATGACTAGCGTGTCATGATGAGGCTGACTTGTTTCCTCAAGATCCCGATTATCGAAGGCAATGGGGTCACTTGGATCGTCAAGATCGATCTTGCAAACTGCATTTTTCATTCATCGATGGCGTCTCTTCCCAGACGACCTCGATATCCCACTTATTTCAGATCCCCCTGTAATGATTGCAATCGTTCTTTTAGCCCTCGGCTTTGGTGGCAGCTGCTATAGTCTCTTCTGTTACTTTTGAGGTGGTTCCTTCAGCCGAAGCTTCTCCCCGTTTGAGCTAGATTTGTTCCCCTTTCTCTGATAATAAATCTGTCAACAATCCCTTCTTCAACACATTCTCAATCTCAAGTCTAATAGCGATGCATTCGGCCGTGGTATGAAGATGTCTTGGTGAATTTCACAGAATCGTGTTTTGTCACGAACGGTGCGAGGTGCTTGGATCTTCAGTGGCCATGAAACCTTATTCCCCATTCCGTTCATGATCTGCATTATTTGCTTGGGTTCTACATCAAGGACATACTCTGACAACAATTCCAGAGATTGACAATTGTCAAATTTCGAGGAAATGATCCTGGCCTTCCGGGATATGGCTCGGAGCTCTGCATAACGGGAGCGCGATGTCGGAGAATTTGTCTTTGGACCCTCTTTTGGAAGTCTCTACTTTGAGGCCTCTCTCCTTTCTTCTCTTCTTGAAGCGTAAGTTTTCGCGCTACAAGATAAGCCTCGTCTTCTCCCATTTTACTTGGGAATGAGCCATCGCAGACACTTTCTCCATCATAGAACAAGATTTCTTGGTGAGCTTCTTGTACAGGTCAGAGTCTTTCCAGAGTCCTTTCTGAAATGCTGGAATTTGGATCTCTTCTGGGCAGAAAGATAGAGCTATTTTCTCTTTGTTGAATCTCGACATGTAACTTCAGAGAGTTTTCTTGGGACCTTGGACAACGGCGTACAGATCGTCTGGGGATAGGGATAGGGATAAGGATAAGGATAAGGATAAGGATAAATCTTTTTGAATCTTTGGATAAGGATAAATCTTTTTACATAGGGAATAATATTTTCGAATCTTTCTTTTATTTTCGTTTTTTTTTTCCTTTCTTGTTCTATCGAGTCTTTATTTTTTCCTTAAAAAATCCAAAAAGAAAAGAATTCACAAAAATAAACACAAAAAAAATTGAAT
>AYJT01017969.1:0-10944 GCA_001278415.1 Ocimum tenuiflorum | reverse complement strand
GGCCTCACTCACCAAGTCAGCTTCCAAGTGGTTGAGGCCCCCTCAGCCTACAATGCATTCTTGGGCGTCCATGGCTTCACGAGTTGAAAAAAGTCTCTTCCACCTTCCATCAGATGCTCAAGCTTCCAACTTTGTGGAGAGTGTAGACTCTAAAGGGCGAGCCAGAGATCGCCTGCTCCTACTACCACATCAATCTGAAGGAGCCTTGCCCCTCGAAGGCGGACTGAAGTGTATGCCTCGAACCGCACTTTTGTCTCGACATTGCCTACCTTTTCAATATCTTCTTTCTACAGGAAGTTATCAATTTATGTTTAAAAATCCAAATTCGAATTGTACTTGTACAATTTCCACATTTCATGAAAGTACCAGATTCATAACATTTGGAATTTTTTCCTTTTATATCGAGGTACAGTTACAAGCAACAAACGTTTGAGTAAGAATAAACAAAATCCAAAAATAGGGAAGTCTTTTCAATATGTAAAATAATTACATTGTCTTTGAATATGTACACAATGCAACCCAAAAAAAGAAAAAGTGGCAGAGCCTACAACTAACTTTGGTCTTTGTCAGGACCTTTAGACTCAAGGTCAATGATGGCATGTTGTGCAAAAACGTTCAGGGGCTCAGCTTCCTCATTATCATCAAATTCCACTTCTAAGTTCTCGATGCAGGGGATGTCTTGCCCAAGATAGTACTCCTTCAACACATGTAGAGCAGCAGCCTTGACTACAGAGACTATGGCCTGTTGGGGGATCGTGGCCACGTCAGAGAGAAAGATGGAGATAAGGTCAATCCCCTCTCCACGACAAGCTGCTTTGAGTTTCCAACTCGACTCGTAGATCTTAACTCTGCTCTAGCGCTTTGTGCTCGTTGAAGCCATGCGGTCTAGGGCCTTATTGGCTTCATGAAAGCTACTTTGCAGCCGGCCATTCTCTTCGAGAGCCAGACAAAGAGCAGCCTCAGCTTTTGTTGTGTTAGCAGCCGATCATTTGGCTATAGTTCATCCCACTCCTTGACAGCGACATTCCTCTCGGGTAGGACTTCGAGCCTTTTCAACAAAACGGCCCTCACGGTCTTCGTAGAATGAAAACCGGCCAAAAGATCACAATCTCGAACAAAAATAGGAAATACAAAAATAAAGAAATAAATATATAAGTTGCGCTCACCTGGATTTGCATCTCGAATGCCTTAAAACATTCATTGATGATAAGGTCGGAGGATCCGCCGAGTCCCCCTGACAGTGCCTTCCTCACCAGGGAATTAAGGGGGTCGTCCATTGTAAGGGCCTGTTTTTCTTTGCCCTTTGATTGCTGAGTCCGCGGTGTCTTTGCAGGTGGCTGATCGCTAAAATATTTAACTACCCGAAAGTGTACGGTGTAATTGCATACAGTAGAGAACAAGGTTGAATCCAACAAGGATTGTACAAAGGACTCCAATTAATTACCAAAAATTCTCATTATTATTGTTTAGACGACCGATTCAACAGATGATTATTTATACTAGACAGAAAAGATTAAAACACAACTAAAATGATTGAGCAAATAAAAGATTCAAATTCAGAACGAGCAAACATGTTTCGGAGCTAGATTTCAATGGGTTCCATTTACAACAGTGGGCAGGCAAAACAAATTATTCAGTTCGTTTAGAACAATCACCAAACTAGTTTAATTCTTCTCTCAAAGCAAGTAAACCGTAGATTACAAGTCAAGACGGATATATCTATCCAATCACTAACATGTAACTCCAAAAAGATCAGAGGATTCAAGTTCTCATAATAATTCTATTTTTCTCTAGAAGTTCTAGAAGTATGCACAATAAAGCATGATTATTTTCACACACCGAAAGCTTAAAATCTCACAACCTATTATTGTCCAAGTCATAAAATCCTAAACCACAAAAACTCATCATCAATCACAAAACATACTTTTTTTTCAAAATAAGAACAAGTTTTATTTTTCATTACTAGCTCATCACTTTTGAAAATCGATATTCATTCCACATCAACTTCTGTCATTTTTAGACTTACAACGATCCATGCATCAACGATGACTCCAAAACACAACTCCAATAAAAAGCTAACCGACTAACCTACTCGACTCTAAACACTCAAAACACAAAAATAGGAATAAAAGAAAACTCAAAAGCAAAGATAAACAAAGAAAACTTACAGACCATTTTGTGCATGCTCACATCCCCCCTCCCAAACTTATGATAAAGCATGAAGGGATGAGTTTGGGAGGAGAAAAAGACATACAACCAATGGGGTCAGCTACTGATCTGGCGACAACGAGTTCTTGTTCGCCCAACTTCATCAACGCTTGAGTTCTTGCATTCCTATCCTGACCAACAACACTTGAAAAATAATAAAAACATTAACTCAACACAAAAATAATTCAAAATAAAGAAGAAAAAAAAATAAGGGAAAAGAAAATGTTGGGTTGCCTCCCAACCAGCGCTTGTTTAACGTCTCTAGCTTGACATGCTGCTGGGCTTAAGGATTATGAAGAGCGACCATCGTCGTCATCTCCTCTAGCTGAGATGGTAGATACGGCTTGATATTGCGTCTATCCACCAAAATTGTGTTACCATCTGCTCCCAAAAACTCAAAAGTTCCATTGAGTAGAACTTTTCTGATCTGGAGGGGGCTGAACCACTGGACTTTGACTTCCAAGGGAAAAATCTCAACCTAGAATCAAAGAAAAGCACTTGATCCCCCTCTCGAAAGTCTCTCTTTTGCAAATGATGATCAGAGAGGAATTTGCTTCGCTCCATATGCGCCCGAACGTCCTCAACCGACTCCTTGGTTCGCTCTACCATATTTAGCACTTTGCACTCCTATGTTTTCTTCGACTGCTCATCGTCGTAAGACTTCAGAGGTCGGTAGATGGAGAATGTCGTACTCTCACCATTGACCCTCAGTGTAAGCTCCCCCGACGTAACTTCTATTAGTGCACGGCCGGTGGCTAAGAACGGCCTTCCCAGAATCAGTAGCACATCATGGTCGTCTTCCATGTCCATCACCACAAAATCTACCGGAAAAATAAATTTTCGAACCTTTACCAAGACATCCTCCACAATCCCTCGAGGATAAGTGACTGAGCGAACTGCCACAACTGGGTTGGATAGTGTCAATTCTAAATCTTTTGAAAATGGAGAGGGGCATCAGGTTGATACTGGCACCCAAGTCACAGAGAGCTCTCTCAGTATGCTCCTTTCCAATGTTGCACGTGATGGTGAAGTTTCCAGGATCCTTAAGTTTTGCTGGGAACTTTTTTTGGATGACTGCACTGCACTCCTCAGTCAATTTCGCTGTCTCAAAGCCGGCAATCTTTCGCTTTCTGGAGATGACATCCTTGAAGAACTTTGCGTAGTTGCACATTTGTTGCAAAGCTTCCACAAGGGGAATATTGACGCTGACTTTCTTGAATATGTCAAGAAATCTGGCGAACTGATCATCCAATGACTTCTTCTGAAGTCGCTGAGGGAAAGGAATAGGAACTATGGACTGTGGTGGTGGTGATGGTCTGAATGGCTCCTCTACAACTTTCTCCTTTCCTTTTGATGTGCCAGCCTTGTCACTTTCCTTCTTTTTCTTGGACTCTTTGTCGGGTGGCATTTTCGAACCCTCATAAGACGTTCCACTCCTCAAATAGATGGCCTTGCAGTGCTCCTTGGGATTTACCACCGTATTGTTCAAAACAGTCCTAGCTAATGTTGACTCCCTATGATTGTAGCCATCTTCCTCACTTGCTTCTCGAGCATCTTCATCTGAGTCCCCATGGCCCCTATTATATTCTCAAGCTTCTTAATTCATGTCTGGGACTCCTTCATGTATTGCTCAGTCTTGCCCATAAAAGCTACGAGCATCTCATCCATACTCGGCTTTTTCGGCTCAATGATCTCACCATTGGCCACTTTAAAATTTGGAGATGGGTGTAGAGCATTGTTCGGGTTTCTGTATGACAAGTTCATGTGCTGGCGATTTGGTTGGTAGTACTGATTACCACTCTGCTGGTGGTGGAAATTGTTGTACCCACGATTATTTATGAAATTAACATCCTCGATCCGGGGGTCTCCATACGGCTCATATCTTGGTGGAACCACAGCATCGAACTTGTTGTTAAGTACAGCTACCTGAGCCGCAAGTAAGGCAATGGGGTCTGAATCTGTGGCGGCTGCAACTCTCCTCATGTTCTGTCTCTCAGCTGCCTGGTAATTATTCCTGCACAACACTTCGATCATACTTATAACGAAGTCTTCTCTTTTCCTAAGTAGTGATCCATTTGCAGCCAAGCCCAGATCTTTTTGATTTTCTACTGTGCACCCTCAGTAGAAAATACCAATTTGGTCCTCCTTATCAAAGCCATGATTCGGGCATCTTCTCAATCTGGTCCAGGCTACCTTCAATGTTTCGTCGTCACACTGGTGAAACTGAGTGATCTATCCCTTCAAACGAAGAGTTGTGCCTGGAGAAAAGTGCTTCAGTAGAAATCTTTTGGTCATTCCAGTCCACGTTACTTCTCCTTCGTCTATGGCAGTGTCGTACCACTCCCTCGTGTTGTCCCTCACGGAGAATGGGAACAACCGAAATTTGATTGCCTCCTCAGTCATTCTGTTAATCTTAACAGTACTACAGATCTGAAGAAAATGTTCGGGTCCTCCGTGGCCCACCCACCATATGTATTCTATTAAACCATAGCCCAAAGGGCTGGCTTCAGTTCAAAATTTTTCGCCTGGATCGCCAGTCCAGGTACAGTGTCTCTGACCGCTACATGCAGAAATCTGTTTCTGATAGGCGGCTACTCTGCATTATTTCTATCCCTGAGCTGTTGTTGCAACTCCACCATTTCCATCTGCATAAGCAACATCATCTAGTTCATGCCTTCTTCAACCATCTGTGCTCCGTGACATTCTCGTGCAGTTCTGGCTCGATTTTTTCTAGCAGTGGCTACAATTTCTGGATTCAATGGTGCTAATGGTTGTCCAGTAGTCAACGTATTCATACACTACCTGAAATCAAGAGCCACGTCAGTCTCAAAAGAAATTCAAATCACAAAAAAATTCAAATCAAGAGCCCTGTTGTGCGAGTTCATGGTTTTGGCTCTAACTTTCTCCTTTGAACTCGAAATTGAGTGAGTCAACTTGCGTTGGAAAGATAATTCAAAGAGTTCTCCAACCATATGAATTAATGAGAAAAATTCCAAGTAAATGAGAGCTTGACCCATTTTAGTAGATATTTGTCTCAACACCTTACACCAAATGCTTGCTTTTTGTATGTTTCATTAATATTTCCTTCACAAGCTTAACAAACACATCAAAACATCAAATATATCAAAATATATCACTTTAACATCATAAACTCATATGTTTAACATAAATATGCACACAAAACTTATCTCCAAACATGAGAAAATCGGTATTTGTCAGTGACAGCGTCAAGGGCGCAGGAGAACAGATGTTTCCACTTCGAAGCTGGCCCGAGCGACCAGCACCTCGTCCACCTTGACCAGAACCACCTCGCCCTCGACTCCAGTACCACCAGCTGGAGAGGAGAGCAAAGGCACCACACCGAGCGGGTTTGAAGGACCCTGCTCAATCAGACAAACCAGGGGAAACTCACGATCACCCTCCAGTTGGTAGCAAACATCCGCTTCATAGTCGGCGGCGATGTCGTGGCATCGAAGCAGCATTCCATGAGGAGTTCTGTGGATCATGTAACCCCGAGTGATTGATTTGAGGCTTCAATCAATGAAGGTGAGAATACGATCCAATTTGACCCTTAGTCTATCACTCACCTCTGGCTGTCTAATATCTGCAGGAACAGAAAGGAGTGTGAGATACCAAACAAAGAACTCCAAAAAGACAAACCATACACAGAAAGAGGCAAACATACTTAGAGGAGTCTCGAATGTGCCAGGTACCTCCTACTCGCCCTCCAAAGAGGAGACGAAAACAAAGTGGCGCTTTCAGTGGCGTGGGTAAGGCGGGATGCCTGAATAATTAGATTTCGGGGTGAGGATTAAGGTAATAATAACTCTCGTTCGGTACTTGAACGAGTTAATAAAAATAAAAAACGTCTGATAAGGACGGGGTTCCTAAATCCATTTTCCTTTATAGTATTTGCATAACTACTAAATATTGCCACCCCAAAGGCGAAAGCTGAATGGAGGCTAATATGATGCTCTTGAAAAACCTAATAAAGAAAGGAGTAAGGGGAATCCCCGCCCCCTCGTTCATATAGTCAAAGTTGTATGGAAAATAATTTGGCGGAGGACGGTGGCACCGATTCTTCGGCCCAGGAATGAGGACGGGAAAGTTGGGTGGCAGCTAGCATCGGCTGAGAAGAGATGATACTCCACGAAAATCCACGTTGGGCCTTACCTGGAGTATCGTCCTCAGAATTTCCCCTCCAGATGGCTAGTGTTCCTCTATCTCCACCCAGGGTTCGTAATAGTGCCAGAATCCAAGGTGACAAGAGTGTCCGAAGAGGAAATGTAATTGGGACAGGAAGTGGAGGCCATTAATGGTCAAGAACAGAGCAGCAAATCTGAAAAGGGGAGGAGAACGGAAAAAGAGATAGGAGCAGAAGGCGGCGAGATTCTGGCATAAACGCAGAGAAAAAAAAGAGAATTTGAAATTAGGGATTTCCCCTCAATTTATACGTGTGCAGAATTTGAAGCATTTTTCGCAAAATGGCATCGATTCAGCGACGTAAGCAATTCGCGCAGGTACGTTTAAAATTCCTATAAGTGTAAAACTCGAACTCTGTACAAATTATCTATGTCTGGCTTCGAGACAATCGTGGCTAAGTAACCCGTCGAGGTCTCAGTTATGTTTGCAGGCACTCGGGGATAGTAATCCAACCCCTAGTTGGATTACTATCCAAATAATGGGTTTCATTAGATTTATTCGAAGCCTCAACTATATGCGCACTCCAAAACTGGTGACATAATTTCGAAGATGGAGCGCCATGCTTGCCTATATCATCCTTCAAAGGGAATTATAATAAATAACTCGAGCTTAACCTCGAGACCTGGAATTATTTTCGATGTGGGATTCTTAATTATCATCTCGAAGTCAGCGGTTAAGGTCTTCTTACTCGGGGCTTGCACCCAAATCAAGGTTTGACTCGTTAACCCCAATGTGATAAGTTAGAATTCTATAATTATTGGTATTCTATGGAGTTCATCGGATTATTATCTAGAATATCTATCTTCATCTATTTAAATATTCGGGGCTCCCGCCAGGAGACCACTTATTATCTTCCAACTTAGCCTACGACCCTTTGATCGAGCATTACTATTATCTCTCTTGTCAGCCCCTAGGCCCCTCGATCAAAACTGCGCTTATGCGCCAACTAACATCATTAACTCTTGCCCTAAGACACTAAACAATCATATTAACTGCAGGCCTCTGGGCTCCGTTGTATCGAGATGTCCCATTCTCCCTTGCGTTGCCGCTCTGTGCGATGCGTGGGATGCCATAAGACCTCTGTCGCTTACCTTCGGTACTGACATGTAAAAAAAGTTAGGCGCTGCAGCTAGTATTCATATACCGCCTCATGCAATGCATGGTACGCCACATGACCTCTGTCATCTACAAATCGTAACGACATGCAAAAACACTCGGAGCCCCTTGGCATGAGTGTCCAAGCTCTAGGATGACCTATTCCCCGGAGGGTAAACTGCTCGGCCACAGCCATTCACGACTCTCTTAAAAAATGCCGCGTGCCTCGACGTGCATACCAAAAATTATGAGCTGAACTTATGTCTCTACGACTCCATCAAGGCCACCTCAAAAACAACTGTGCACACTTGAAGTGTCTCCGGCCTCGAACTAGCCAAGCATTCAACCTTAGGTCATACCTTCTAGCAGGTGTTAAATATTTCGTCTATCTCTTGTAATATATCTTGTTTTTTACCTCCCTAACTATGGGCTGGCCACCCCGGGATAAGGATTGTTTGCGAAATCTTGACAGGAATCAAGAACCAAAAACAACAGCTCACAGTTCGAACCTCACTTCGAAAAAAGGTAGAATTTTGGTTGAACGTATATTTTGTGCTAACTTTATCCCTCGTAGGTTTGTCTCCTCAAAACAATCAACTTGATTCGCGAAGACATGGGGCTATTGTTGAGGGCCAAAATATCCGTTCGATCTCAACTGTTGATCACAAGGCTAGAATGCCAGCTTCGAAGACATCGCCTCGAACCCTCGACAAATAAACAGAACTCTGAAGCCTCTCATAGGCTTGAAGCGGCCCTCTCGATGAATCTAGCATGAGCACTCCATCTCGAAGGGTCCTCAAGGTTCGCACTACGAGACTTGAAGCCTATCTGAACCCGACCTCGAGATTCCAGGAGCGTGCTCCCCACGTGCTAGAAGGATCAAGAATGATTTCTTTTGCTGACTCAACATAGGGGAGAACGCGTGACTCTAACTTTTCCCAGCTGTATTTACAGATCAACCTTTAGAGTATTTGCAAATAGGCCCATTTGATAGGAATTATTCAGATTTTCCCAGTATAATAGTATAAATAGCACACACACATCATGCACAAAAGAACACGATTCACTTGTATTTTCCACTATATCACTCCGATCAACTTCTCCGATGAGAAGCTCTGTAATTTTTATCAAATTTTCTCTATATAATACTAGCAAGTCTGTTCTGGGGGACTATAAACCTTCATGGAATTGTTCGATTTACTTTCCGGCTTAGAGTCCCAATCATTCCAAGAATAAAAAACAAACCTCAACACCTCACTTACCCCGTAACCTTCCAAGTGGTTGAAGCCCCCTCGGCCTACTATGAAATTCTGTGACAACCCTAGCTCCACGAGACGAAGGTAGTTCCCTCCATGTTCCATCACGCACTTAAATTTCCAACACCATGGGGAGTTCGAACCGTTCAGGACGCGCATGCAATGACATGATCCTGCTATCACATCAATTTAAGAAAGCCCCCACGGATCCCAAAGATTGAATGAGCATACATTCCGAACACCTTTTCGGCTCATGGCTATCTATAGTTTAAACGATGTCGCTAAATTTTTAGAGAGGAATATTATCTTATGTTTGTTCTTTAAAGTTGTGTTTGAACAAAGATTCTGCAGCTGCGTATTCAATGAAAGTTTGAAAGTTTAACTTTCTGTACTTGTTGTTTTTCGAGGAACAACATCCCACACTGTTAAGAAATCTCGCGACACGACACATCCAAAAAACATTAAGGCAGGCGAAATACAAACCAGGGAAGCCTTGTTCTAGTACAAATATTTACATTACGCAAAATCTCAACATCAACATGTATATATATAAAAATAATGTGGCGAGATCTACATATACTAACTCTGGTCTTTCTTCAAAGGGTCATCAGAATCCAGTTCGATCACTATCAGCTTCGAGAAAGAGCTCATGACAGCCATGAGCCATCTCATCCGATTCATGTTCCTCATCTTCGAACTCTTGGATAACTCTTTAACGCAGCGAAAGCTCTGCCGAGGATAATTCTCATGGAGCACATATAGTATCGCTCCTTTGACCATAGCCACCATAGCCAGCTGTGGTTGCCTCACCACCTTGGACAAAAAGATCGATTCCAAGTCAATCCCTTCACCTCGATGAATGGCTTTGAGCTCCGCTCGGACCACCTCCAACTCCTTTTGAGCCTCCACGAACCCCGCATGAGTGGTCTCTAAATCTTTTCGAGTACGTGCAAGCTCATCCTTGACCTGGTTGCACTCGAGTCGCATACCATCCCTTTCTTTGCTGAGATCTTGAAGCTTGCGCAGCCTCTCACCCATTTGAGTCATGGCCTTGTCGCCCTCATCAAGTGCAAGTTGTAACCTGCTTTTTTCCTCAAGTGCTTCAGCCAAGGAGGCCTTGCCTCACTCTTCGCCGCATCAGCGATCAACCATTTGGCCACCATTGTGTCTCGCTCTTTCAAAGCAGCATCCCTCTCAGGAAGAATCCTGAGACCCTTGGTGAGCACAACTCTCGAAGCCTCAGCAGCCTGTGACAAAGAAATATAGCGCATCGGTATTCAGTACAATACAAGACGCAAGCGTAGCACAAGCTCACTTGAATCTGAAGTTTAAATGCCTTGAGGCACTCATCTTTGATTGGATTTGACCCCAAGAGTCCTCCTGCCTTCACCACCCTCCCTAATGAATCGAGGGAGTTGTCTAGGCTCACCATATTTTTCCCTTATCATAAGATAATCTAGTTCGTTGCTTCTTGGTAGGTGGCATGGAGGGCGGCGAAAGGTGAACGTCATCATTACGGGGTGGAGGTGTAGGGAGCCTATGATAATCGGTCTTTTTGCATGTGTTTTAATTGAGTTTCGTCGTTGTTTGAGTCCTTGTTTATGTTGTTTTTGATCGATTATCATTGTTTTGTATTTGTCTTGTACTTAGTTCTTGTTTTTCCTTGTTTTGTAGGTTTTTGGGTGAAAACTTAAGTTTTAGAAGAGTCTCGGGTCACCGGTACCGAGCCAACGACCGTCGGTTACAATCTCGTCGAGCAAATAATAAAATGAAGTTCTCAGGTTGACCAGTCTTGTACAGAAGAACCCTTGGATCGTCGGTTGGAGAATGTCGCACGTTGGGAGTGGCTGTTGAGCTGAGTCGTCAGTCGATGGTTGGGTGCCGTCGGTCGACGGCTCGATAAAAACTTGGGCCTCTAGCCCAGATCCACGGGATTTTGACCTAGATTTTTCCAAACCTATCAATAGGGGTTCAAGTGGCGGGATTTGCAGCTTTTGATCTTAGGTTTTAGACTTAGTTTTACTTTCATATTTTTTAGTATAGTTGCACTTTAAATTTGTAGATAGATTTCGATACATGCCAGTTACAACCGGATTGTAGATTTTTATTTCGCTTTCATTTACATTCAAGTAAGTTTATTTATTTCGCTTTTGTAATTAATCAATTTATGCTTTCGTCCATT
>AYJT01017965.1:0-10206 GCA_001278415.1 Ocimum tenuiflorum | reverse complement strand
ATTTTCCCAGTGCATTTGTGATAGGCGAAAACAAAAAGCCACGGATCGTGAAAGCCCAGCTCCTTTCTCAGGGTAAAGAACTGTTCTTTGCTGCCAAATAACGAATACCAACGTTTGGAGACGGCCTTGCAAGCTGCGTGTTTATCGACTGGCACGCGAAGGAGGCATTGTAGAGCAACATCGTCGGGAAGCCCAGGAATCAAAGGCTCTCCTCTGATGGAGAGTTCTAATTCTAGTGCGGGGTCCAGTAAAGATGAATGAGTTGCAGCTAACCTAAATTTTGGGGACAAAGTCATTTGCGAATCCCCAAGCTTATGGACTGGAGATTGGTGTGATGAAACTCGCACCCTCTGCATCTTCCTCACAGAATCTAATGGTCGAAGACACTACTTCTCTCCCTTATTCTCCAAATTTTTATCAACATCAAATAGAGTGTTAAAGAAAATACCCTCGATGCTTGAGACAGATCCTCTTATTACACCTCTACTGATTCCAAAGCCAGAAAATATCACATCCAAAGAGAAAACAGACTGTTAAAATTCCTGACAGAAAAAGCTCTATATATCCCCTCTTACAATGGAACTTATGATGCTAAATATTGCCAGATTTTGTAGCCAACCTCATTTGCTTCAAATATACCTAACTAAGTCCCTTTATTCATCGAAACCTCAGCCACTACTTAATATCTCCACTTTAGTTTTTGAAGTACAAACTTTCACCATCCAAGAGTCTTTAGATACACGCAACTGGAAAGGAGGAGCTAAAATTATCATTAAGAAAACATAACAAAGCAACTGCTAATTCAAGATTCACAATAGCCTCAAAATTATAAGAAATTTAAGAACCTCAGAAAACCCAATTAATAAAATCACCTACGGACCATATCTCCAACATAGAATCACAGTAAAAGCTAAAATTCCAAGAATTTTCGAGATTTCAATTACTCCGAAGTCGAAAACCCAATAGCAGAAAGTGAAAAATACACGGGCAAAGCAAAAAGTGGCTCAAGATAGGAGCTTTTTTAGGGCAAGGAACAGTATAATAAAATCCAAATAGAATTAAAGGGTAACAAAAATCAAACTCACGGATTGATTGTTGATGACGAACAATTTGATTAAAACATGGGCTCCGGCAGATTTCACGCAAACGAGAGATTTACCGGGAAAGATTAGTTTTTTTTTTCTTTTTTCTTTTTAATCGAATATTTTAGGCGTTTTCAGCTGGAAATTGTATGGTATTTATCATGGTTGAGTGTATTAAAAGGAATGATATCTTCCTTGGGGTAAGATCAAATGGGCCAGCCTCAGAAAATAAAATTAAAAAAGAATTAACTTTAAACTGTGCGATATCTCTATGCTTTTTTGTCATAAATACGACGCGCTATTTGGGCGCGTACGCTTGGTGACATTTGTGTGTTGGATTCCCGGTTTCCAAATTAGCAAATTATACGTGTATTTGATTCATGTGAACTCCTATATATCGTGTATTCCTGTTCGGTTATTAACAGAAAAAATTGATTGTTTTCTTGTGACAAAAAGGAACTTTTTATTAACAGCATCAATGAAAAAACATCCTTTAACCACGTATTTTTAGAAACCTCTAAAAAAATATTAACTAAAGAATGTGATACGGGATTAATAATTAGTCTTTTTAATAAATTTCAAATGAATTAGACATAACTTGGGTGTTTTCACTTCATTCCTTTTAGTTATTTAAAAATCCTTGGTAGAGCATGGGTTGAATCAAATATTTACATGAAATTAAGCTTGATTCCTCTTCGAGGAACACGGAAAATGTAGATATATAAGTTTGAATTTGGTTTTATTGTTTGTTTATAAGTTGTACCGGTTTTTCATTTTGATCAAATCATTCCAGCCGTATACAAAATTGGTTCGTTTGAACTTGTTTAGTGAATTTGTTCAACTGATTAGTTAAATTTGAGTATGAGAGAATCCTCTTTGTAGATATGAACAAGTTTGTTAATTAAGTCAACTTGAAAATATAATAATTACATTTATAAAAGTGATAAATTCATAAGAAAAAAATAAATTCGAACTAATAGATTAATTTTGTGGAAAACTATTAATATAAATGAAATAGAGAATATTTTAATATAAATATAAATCTAGCTATTTAGGATCGACAAAAACTCGAAAGATACGTGCATCTCGAAATATTCAATAATAAAATTAGAAGAATATTTTAGAAGCGATTCAATTACAAAAGAGTTAGAGTTGAGCAGTCAATGATCAATTCTACTTGATTACATTACACTTCTACACACGTAGGTTTTCTTATTATTATTTCTAGATAAAAATAAGTTAAAACTTTTCTGAATAAATTTACGTGAGTTTATAGATAAACAAGCAGGTGATGTACTAGGTAGGATTATTACGCACATTGAGAATTTCTTTACTCAAACTTCACAAGAAGAAATTGTCGTCCATCTTTTAAGTTGGAGACAAGAGTAGTATTGTACTTTTAAATCAAAAGTACTCATCACATAAAATTTTAAAAGTTCAAGCATACACATATTATATATATGTTATATGCATAATATAATCGAAGATACAAATTTAAGTACAATGAGAAAAATCATGACCATGAATTTTCCCCTAGAATTTTTTGCAAAGTATTGCTTTTAATAGTAATTCTAGTATTTTAATATGCATACTAAAATGGCGTTTGGTTTAATTAGAAATATGAGGACTATTGTAGTTTGAAATTTGAATAATTTTGATGACATGGTTGATGACTTCGATTGTTTTGTCCTTTTGAAAAGAATAGCTAAGTATTTTTCTTTGAGAAGATAAAGGGTAGGCATTGAGAATTCATTTTTTTTTTTGAGCAAAACATTGAGAATTCATTTTACACAAAGGTCCATTGGACTATTTAATGGAAAAGTGTTTTCGTGTTTATGTGGTGTATACAGGAATGTGATAAAAAAAAATTATAGGAGAGAGGGTGTTGAGTAGGAATTATTTGTGATCCTTGTTTGGGTTTGATTGACGGTTGAAATAAATAAATCAATTTATGTAATAACATTTTTAATTATTTAGTTCATATATTCTGCTTGTTTTGTGGAGATATTATATTTATCTAGTCCATAAATCATATTCCCAATTCAATAGGTATGTTTGTTAATTTAGTCCATATATTATTTATGTTTGCATAACCATCCAAATATATCGACATGGTTCTACCTGATATTTATGTCATATGTCCTATTTATATAGAATAAAATACATCTCATATTATTGTTTTGTTTTCAACTTTAAATTTTTATTTAAATTAGTGGACAAGATTTATTCGTATTCCTATTTAAATATATAAATTTGAACTATATTTTATGCTTTAAGAGTGATTTTTTAATGGAGTGATGTTCTTAACTAAAATCAAAATGTCTAAATTCCGGATTCATAAAAAAAGAAAAATTCAAACAGAAGTCAAATACATTAGGAATAATGTGGACTAACATATAATTACCGTGGCAAGAAAAAAGAAATATACTAATTAAATGTTTTTAAGAAATAGTTTATGGCAACGGGCGTGATTCCTAATTTTTGTTGGACTAACTATGATGAAGAGTTGAAGTCATATAACGTGTGGAAACTTCGGTTGGTGGAGTCTAATGCACATCCACATATTATTGAACAGGATTAATATGCTCATTAATAGATCCAAGAAATTAAGACCAGACTTATACATGTAGAAAAATATTTATCCCATTTTGCATGACCGAGTGGTATTACGTAACTAACTATATAAATAAAATTTGGAGCTTGAATATATGAGAACCAGAATAAATTTAAGGGATTGTCTAGAGTATCATGAGCAATGAAATATATCCACAAATTAATATTGTTAGATATATACTTCATTTTTACTATCAACACGTGGATCTGACTAGATTTGAGTCCCGCCCGAGTTTGAAGGTATGAGGACAATCAAACATGTATTTATGATTCTTAATGCTCCATTTATTAAATAATTCTGTTGAGACGGCCTCAAAAGTCGACTCGAGGTTCTCTTTTCAACTTCAAGCCCGGATATTTTCATGTTCTCTTTTATTTGATGACGTAGTATGGTGCAAATGGCATGAACATAACTTCTAACCCAAAAATTGCAGATTGTCCCCCCTGAATTTTCATGATCGATCCTTAAATTAGGATTTATTGATCTTCGTTGCTAACACCTGTATAAATATGAGATTGTACAATACAATCACATACTGCACACACCTCACTCAGCTTTTCTCTATGTTTTCCATCGTTTTAGCTAAGTTCTCACAAATATTCTGTTGCCAACGACCAGAAACCTCTGTAACTTGTAATTTCGACCTTAAATTTGTTGGAATTCGTGACCCCGAGGATTGTATAGAAAATTCTAAGGGCCAATAAATTTAATTTCAACGAAATTAAATAGCGTAGCATTGATCTACGTTCCGAGTAAATGAACGTAGTATATTTATTTTCTCAAATCCAAATTCCGGTGAGTGAGAAACAATGGTTCAAAGTTGGACACTTGGTGTAGTAAATAATGGTGGTCGGAATTGTGTAGGAACACATTTAATGTGTTTAATTGTCCCTCGTTGATATCAATCAAGATTAGAAGGGTTAATAATGAAGTTAATCCCGTTATGAAAACTAGTTAGTCACCCACGCATTGCGTGGTTTTTATGGATTATTTTTTTATATAATTACATAAACATATATATGTAGGGTTCAGATCATGTGAGAAACTATCATGAAAAATAGGGATGAATTTCAGTTATGTGATCAAATAAGATCTATTGTTGGAATACAACATAAATTGAAATATAAAAATGTATGAAATTATGGTTAAATATAAATAATATTTTTATTTGTTCTTATTCTTATCATACAAAACCCCACCCTTTATCATATCAAAACAAATAAAAAGCATTTTACTTAATTTATAATTATTTAATAAATTAAATAATTTGTTTAGATTTTAATTTTTAACAATTTATAATTTATTTGTTTATATTAAAGCTATTTTTCATCCGTGTTGGTTTGGATCTCTTTTTTTTTGCATCATCCAAATCAATTAGATTATTGTATTTTAATATAAATAGAATTTAATATTTTATAATTAAATAATCCAAATAAAAAGTAATATTCTCATCCATTCTCATTCTAATTATGTTTTATTCCCATCGCCACAATAAAACAAATTATTCAATTGTAATTTATTTGGATAATTTATTATTGACGAATATTTTCAATTAAATTCAATTTCTTTTTAGATCTCATTTAAATCTCTTATCTTTTTCATTGGCTAAATAATAAATTGTTTTATTTCATTTAATTTTTATGTTAAAAATAATTATTATATTTCCACCTACTTTAATTCAAATGATGTATTTCTTTTTATTGATTAAACAAAATAAATCATGTTATTTAATTTATGTATTCTTTGATAATTTAAAAAATAAAATGGAGTGTTATTCCATTTTATTTTCATTAGAGATCTTCCCTACCCAGACTAAAATAATTATTTATTTTATTACATTTTCATCCACTCAAATTCGGATTCTTCCCATTGGCTCAATAAAGTAAATTATATTATACTAATTTAAATGTATTTTAATATTTTTTAATTAATAAATAACTAAATCAAATTACACTCCATTGTGTTTCCATGTGGATGATCTTTCTTCTCTGTCATTGAAATAAAAAATAAATGAATTCTTTAATTTTAATCTTAATTTAGTTAATAATTTATAACTGATAAATAATTATCATACTTCAGTCATTTTTCCCATTTTTATCTCATCCCTTTCCCATCGACGAAATAAATAAAGTTATTTTACATTAATTTTATTTTAATAATTTATAATAGAAAACTTTGATCCATCTCATTTGGATAATTTTGATCCGGATCATCTTTATTTCTTATTTCTATACTTAAACTAACTATAATTTATATTAAATAATTCAAGTAACTATAATTTATATAAAAGACATCCATAATCTTCTTCTTTGTTTGATCAATAGAGTTCAGTAGATAATTTAGTCTCATTCGGAGAATGATTGAGTGAAGAATTTGAGAATACAAATATCAATTTTTCTCACATTTTCGCACACTAAAATAAAATTATTATTTCTATGAATATGTTTAATGTACATGATATCTTAAATATTGTACATCAAAATGAAATATAAATTGCATTTACATGATAACATATAAAATATATTTATATTGCCTATTAGAATGAAAATAAGATATAAAACATCACACAAAATTTCATCACTCAAAATTTTATTATTTTATTTAGACAACAAATAATACATAAAAAAATATAATTTTTTATTATCACAATTTAGTGTTTCAACACATTGGATAAGAAAACATGAATAAGATGATCAAACAAAATCGATTGAATAAATAATGTAAATAAATAAAATAAGTTGAATAACCATTAACATATTTATAAACAAAACAAATAATAATAGTTCTTCCCAATAAGAACGAAAATAAATTGAATAGTTTTGAAGATTTTTGTTTACAAATATATTTGTGATTCTCTCGAATAATAGAAAACACTTTGTACAAATATAAAAAGAAGAACTAAAACAGAAATAAAAACATTGCAATAAAATTGTGTTCCTAAATACTACTTTTGAGGATAAGAAACGCATTCTATCAAAACATTGCACACTAAAAGCAAAATAAAAATCATACAATTAACTAAAATAATGATAAAAAATTGGATAAATATCTACTTTTTTATGAACAAATCTCAACTTCATGGTTCTCTCACGCTTACATCTCCACTCCATTCATCTTTGAAATCTTTCATGTAGATTTTGAAATTGTGTGTTATTTTGTTGAAATATAGTTGGTATTTATAAGTGAGAGATTATGATAAATAAGGAATATTTAATAAATATCACAAAACGTAGTAAATTCAAAGTAATGTAATAATGTAATATAATAAAATTAATAAATATTTAACATAATATTAACTACTTTTCCATAAATAGTGAATATTTATTTTATTTTAGGAATGTTCGTTTGGGCGGGAAAACGGAAGCTCTTATAGGGTATTCTTTTTAATTATATATAGATATAGACATAGATATGGATAACAAGTGCGTCCATGGTATAATGTGTGGATGTCCACGTGCATGTGCCGCCGCGGCCCGCCCGCCTCATCTCGCTTTGGCCAAGCGCCGAGCACTTGCGCCCGATGCCGTGGCCTTTGCAATTAATCTTTGGGCCTAGGGCTGAGCCCGATATTATACTTTTTGGGCCACGAACCAATTGGAGTTGGGCCTCAGTGTTGGGCTCTTCGGAGTCAGCCGAGTGGACAACACGTGAAATGCTAATGGGCATCCAGACGTGTGGTAGGCGTGTGCCTCCACGATGTGGCACGTGGTGGGCATGAGTTGGAGACATTTTGCGGATGTGGCGCGACTGCGTAGCTATTTCAGATCATTATGTCTCTCGGTCTCCCGTGTGCCAGAGACACCATCATGACTGTCAGATCAAACAGATCTTTCCTTAATTGGGGCGACGACTAAAACGGAAAGACCGCCATAAATGGCATGCGCTCCTCCCCAGGTGAAACATACCTATAAATAGGCATGTCCCGGTACATTGCATGAGCTGTTTTTTTACACACAAAAAATCGTCTCCTGCATACATTAGTTTTGCAACTCAGAACTCGTCTAACTCCAGTTCACCGAAGCCTTCTATTGTATTATGTTTTTTGCCTTCTTTCCATTTCATTTCTGTTGTATAATATTTTCTGCTTTTCAGCTGTAACCTGTTCCATAGGTGTTGTACTCTTATATTCAACAATCGCAAGATGAGTTACTGTTGAGGGCCAAAATATTCCTTCAATCTCAACCGTTGATCATAAGTCTAGGATATCAGCTTCATGGGCATCGCCTCAAATCCAGCCAATCGATGGAGTTCTCGAAGCCCCTCATGGCTTCAAATCCCTTCTTTCGATGAATCTAGCATGAGCACCCCGTCTCAAAGGCCCTCTCAAGGTTCGAGTTTGTTTTACCTCACTATGCTTGGTTTGGCACACTTCCTCCATGAAGAAAGACCCGTGTTGGACGAGAAGGAGACTGACTTCAACAAGAGGGTTGCCTTCGACCATTGGTGTGAAGGCGATTTCATTTATAAAAATTTTGTACTTAAATGCTTAGTAGACTCCATGTATAGGGTATATGTGAATGTACCTAGTGCTAGGGAGCTGTGGGAAATGTTGGCAAAAAAAGTACAAAACGGAGAGGGTCGGTACTAAAAAGTACGCAGTAGCGCGTTATCTATCATTTCAAATGGTAGATGGTCATTCAGTGGTGGAACAAGTACAAGAATTTCAAATCATAATGTACAACGATCACGTTGAAGGCATGCTTCTTCCCGACGCTTTCATCATTACAATAGTGATTGAAAAATTGTCACCGTTGTAGAAGGACTTCAAGAGTTACCTTAAGCACAAGCAAAAGACAATGACTCTTGAGGACCTGATTATCAAGCTTTGTATTGAAGAGGACAATCTTAAGGCTGAAGATCCTAAGCCGAGGGCTATTGATGCTAAGGCAAATTTGTTGGAATGTGGTGAACCATCCAACAAGCGCAAACGTGGCTAGAAGGACAAGGGCAAAAAACTTGTTAAGGCGCCCAAGTTCAATGGCAATTGCTACAACTATGGCAATTATGGCCACAAGGCAAGTGAATGCAAGAAGCCCAAGAACAAGGGCAAATGGAAACAAAGTGCAAATGTTGTCCAAACAAACGATGATTGAGAGGACGACTGGTGTGCGAGTATTTCCGAAGTCCTCCACGTGGACAATCCAAGGGAGTGGTTCGTGGACACTGGTGCAATGTGTCACGTAGCTTCCGACAAGGGTGTTTTCTCAACCTACAAGGGTGTGAAGGAAGAAAGCTATACATGGGGATTCAAGCTTCCTTTGATGTGGTTGGTGTTGGCAACGTGGTACTGAAGCTCACAAGTGGTAAGGAGTTGACCTTGAAAGATGTGTTGCATGTCTCCGACATTTGAAAAAATCTTATTTCTGGCTCTTCACTTGTAAACCACGGGTTTAGATTAGTGTTTGAGTCTGAAAAGATTTTGCTTTAGAAATTTGAAAAGTTCCTTGGTTGAGGCTATCTCGTGAATGGGTTTTTCAAGATGAATGTAATGGTCGTGCATTGCCTAGACGCAAACAAAATTGATAATAAGAATGATGCATCTACTTCTTATTTGTTGGAGTGCTCTAGTTTATGGCATATTTGATCGGGAAATATTAATATGAATGCTATAAACCGTTTAGTAGATCTAGACTTGATAACGACGAATGAAATAAACACAAAAGATAAATGTGAAATTTGTGTTGAAGCAAAAATGACCAAGTTACCATTTTATTTGATCGAAAGGAGCACTAAACCTCTAGAATTAATTCACACCGATATATGTGATTTAAAGTATGTGCAATCTAGAGGTTGTAAAAAGTAATTCATTATTTTTATTGATGATTGCACAACATATAGTTATGTTTACCTTTTGAGAAGTAAAGATGAAACGATTGAGATGAAATGATTGATACTTTTAAAAACTTTAAGAATGAGGCTGAAAATCAACTAAGGAGTCGAATCAAAACGGTTCGAAGTCATAGAGAAGGAGAATATGTTGCTCCCTTTGAAGAGTTATGTGCTTCATCAGACATAATTCATCAAACGATGAAACCTTATTCACCCCAGTCCAATAGTGTTGCAGTACGAAAGAACCAAATGTAGGAATACGAAAACTGAATTTCAATTCATTTTGTCTGGATAGGATTTTGAGTACCATAACTTATCATACATTAATTATTTTGCCTAGCATGCATCTAGAAATTGTAAGTGCATCACAGAGGAGTTGCGGAATTCTTACCTGCGAAATTGGCGCAAAGTTCATCTACGAATGTAGTATTCGACTCTAGAATTGGATTCTGAGTTGTATTCCCTACCTGATCTCTCGTAGTTCGGTAATGACAGATCATAAAATCTCCGAGCCAGAATTCTCTCTATAGGCAACGCCAATTATATCCCTCTCTAAGGTTTCTGTGATTTTTCTGTCACGTGAATTGTATTATGATTTTTAATCACTAATCCATATTTATACAGGACTTAGCAGACTTTTCCTACTGGGCCTAGGGTTCCTTGGATAGAAGGCTATTCGGT
>AYJT01017960.1:0-11284 GCA_001278415.1 Ocimum tenuiflorum | reverse complement strand
AAAGAAAAGTAATTGACTATACTAGGCTCTAACTTGATCCTCCCTCCTTCTGCCTTTTTGTTGCCTAGTCTGCATCCTTGGCAGCTCTTTTTCTCTTCTTCTTCTCTTCGGCTTTCTTCTTCTTCTCGTATTCCTCTTGATCTCTTTTCAGCCGCCATTCTTCTCCCTTTTTGACTGCATCAGACAGCAGTGAGATACTTTCCATGAGGGTCTGAAGACTGGTAGAGACGGTCTGTTGGACTTCGGCCATTACTTCCAGGATGATCATAGATTCGGAGCTAGGCTGGGGTGGAGTGATGGCAGTTGAGGATGTTGACATTTGAGCATGGGTTGCTGCCTCGGAGGAAAGTAGCAGATCCAAGCTAGGTGCAGATGTGGGAGATTGGTGCATCTCTGGAGAAGCACTGATCTGGAGTTGAGAGGGATCAGGAGAGGCAGAAGGCATGACAGATACTCCCTATTTAAGGAGCACCCTCTTCTTCATTCAAGTCAGGTAGAGCTGACTGAGCTTCTTCTGTAGGAGCTAGAGGTTGGATATCTTTAGAATGTAACCTCCATTCTGTTTAGCAAAATAACCATCTCTTCAACTTCTATAAAGTTCCTCCAATAGAAGTATCATTGCACTCGGCAGGCTTCATTAAGTATCAGCTGGACAAGAGGATCCTCGCTCTGTTCAGCTTCCTTCACAATATCGGGAACTTTTGATTGAGCTGCACTCTCGATCATGTACTCTACCTATTTACTCCACTTGAGGATATCTTGATTTTCTTGAGAGACGGCCTGAAGTGGTAGACACAACTCATCAATCCTCTGACAAAGATAGTGCGATTGAGGAAATCCAGTGGTGGGGATAACGCCCATGGCCTCGGGATTGTGTTCTATGGAAAATGGATCTTCCCACAGGTCCCAATGGTGGTGGGGACCTTCACTGGGACGGCTGGATTCACTAGCTGTGGATGGAGGAGGACTTTGATTGAACATCTCCTCAATGGAGGAGCCGGTGTTGCTGCTGTTGGCTGGGAGAGCTTTCTGCTCGATCGGCTCCCTGATAAGCACACTGCCAGGCTTCCTAGGGAAAACTGGCTTTTTCTTAGCAAACTTCTTTTGAGCTGGCTGCTTCCCCTTAGCCTTCTACAATGTTGCCTCCTTTGCAGCTAGGGTCACAAGGGACCTCTTCTTTGTAGGGGCGCTGGCCTTCTTGGATGTCTTGATGCCAGCTGATTGCATCACATCTTCCATCTTTGCAATTAGTGCATCAGCTGCCTTTTTCTTTTCAGCTGCTATTTCCTCAGCATCTTGAGAACTGGTCGGGGGAGAGGGGATCTTAGTAAGCATTATCTGGCTCCTGTCAGGACTTCGAGGAGGGTTGAACTCCTCGTCCGATGCAGTTCTTTTGGAGGGCTTGGCCGGCCTCGGAGCCTTGGGGTTTCTTGCTGGCATTTTGGCGAAGGAAGGTGGGATGAAGTCATGGGGGCTCAGTTCCTCTCTTGTGCCCATTGCTGGCATCAGCTTCTCTAATAAGAAGCTGATAATCAGGCCAACCTACACGTCTTTCTCAAAGCTATGAGTTTCTAGAATGGACGCATTTCTGTCCACATTCTCGAGTATCTTGTTGAATAGGAACTCAGCCCAGTTGGCCCTGATGGAAGGTGGGATGAAGTCGTGGGGGGCTCAGTTCCTCTCCTGGGCCCACTGCTGGCATCAACTTCTCTAACAAGAAGCTGATAATCAGGCCAACCTACACGTCTTTCTCAAAGATGTGAGTTTTCGGAATGGACACATTCCTGTCCACATTCTCGAGTATCTTGTTGAATACAAACTCAGCCCAGTTGGCCCTGATGGAAGGTGGGATGAACTCGTGGGGGCTCAGTTCCTCTTCTAAGCCCACTGCTGGCATCAGCTTCTTTAACAAGAAGTTGATAATCCAACCAACCTACACATCTTTCTCAAAGATGTGAGTTTCCGGAATGGACACATTCCTATCCACATTCTCGAGTATCTTGTTGAATACGAACTCAGCCCAGTTGGCCCTAATGGAAGGTGGGATGAAGTCGTGGGGGCTCAGTTCCTCTTCTAGGCCCACTGCTGGCATCAGCTTCTCTAACAAGAAGCTAATAATCAGGCCAACCTACATGTCTTTCTCAAAGATGTGAGTTTCCAGAATGGACGCATTTCTGTCCACATTCTCGAGTATCTTGTTGAATACGAACTCAGCCCAGTTGGCCCTGATGCCATAATCTATGGCCATCATAGACTTGTATTTCTTGGCTGACAACTCAGCCTTAGTGTCAAGGTCACACATGATCATTTTGTTGACTACGTCCAGTAGGAGGGCGTAGAAGTGGCTGAGAGATCCTTTGGGGGTCTGCATCTTGAATTTGATCTCCCCTTCTTGTTCAAATCCCTCCATCATTGCCAGTGACTCTTTCCTGGCTCACGGGCATCGTCGAGGTAGGAGACAATATCGTGGCCTTTAAAGGACAAGCCAAAGTGTTCGTTTAGGAAGGGGGGAGGATACGGTGATTTTAACTTCGTATACCTTGGTGGTGAAGGAGCGTAGATCATCCACAATCTTTGCTCTCTTGTAAAACTCTGCCACTAGATCTGAATAAATTCGTTTGGGGACCAAGGTGATGAATCGGAGAATAAAGGCCTTCTCCAACTTTGCTGTGAACTTCTCGTAACTTTTCAGATCTTCTTTGTAATGTCTCTTTAAGACGGGAAGATTGAGTATTTTTTTTCTTTTGCACTTAAAGTTGTCTCTGTTTGGCATAGGTTAGCTCTCTGATGCCTTAATTGACTATCGTCACAAGGTCGGCCAAAGGTGTGGCAGTGGGTATTTGAGAGGAAGATTGGGAAGCCATTGACGTAATGTTTTGAAGGAAGGATTAGAGTTCAAGTAATGTAAGGATTTAAGGGTGACGAGACTAGAAAATTTTGATCAAAGGGGTGAAATTACCTTATATAGGTATTTTTGGAAATGGACAGACCACTGAGATAAAAGGGGCTATTTACATTCAACGGTCTGGATCAACTATTCTTTGTACAGTACAAAGGCGGTTGTCAGGCATGTTGGATGTGTGCAGTTACCTTTGCATGTGGCAGCTCCCCATTTGATTGTTTTGGAGGGCAAGTCTCATCGCATTAAAAATACATTTATGTCATTCAAAATTTGAATTAAATGACGTATGTGCGAGAGAATTAACTTCCTTCACAGATGGATTTCCCCCTAAGTATGAAACCCTTAAGAACTAAAAATTGGGACTCAGTTTGAGCTTTGTCACCTATGATAATGATAGCTGAACAAGAACTTAGACGAACTTCAATACCCTACAGGTGAGACTTGGGACTCAGCTATGAACTCCCTACTAAGTAACTGACAACTGACCAGGTATCAGGTGTCCCACTCAAAGTGATCAACCCGATAGTTGACAATATCCTCGATCAGTTCTTAGTGAGTCAGTTGAGAGCTGGGATTCAGCTGGCCGTCACCAGAAAGAAATGGTTGAGAGCTTGGACTCAGTTGCCTTCCAGTTATGGTGTTGAAAGTAGATAGCTAAGAGCAGGGACTCAGCTGTTCTATACTTAGAATATATTCTTTCAATTTTCTCCTTCAGCTAGCATGTCCAATTCTAATAAACCTAGTTGTAGACACAACTCCTTGAAACTAGACTCTTGAAGAGGCTTGGTAAAGATATCCGCAAGCTGATCCTCTGTTTTAACGTATGCAATTGACATATCTTTTTTTCCAACATGATCTCGAATGAAAACAATGTCAAATATCGATAATTTTCATCCTTGAATGATGAACTGGATTCTTGGTGATAGCTATGACACTATAATTGTCGCAGACTATCGGAACAACTTTAGTTGGAACCTTGTAATCTCGCAATTGTTGCTTAATCCAAAGCAACTGAGCACAATAGCTGTCTGCGGCTACATACTCCACTTCAGCTGTGGAGGTGGCAATTGAATGTAACTTCTTGCTGAACCACGAGATCAGCTTGTAACCAAGGAACTGACATGTTCTACTGGTGCTCTTTCTATCGATCCTGCAACCTCCAAAGTCTGAATCTGAGAATCCTTTCAGATCCAAACCATCATCTCTAGGATACCAAAATCCTAGAGTCTCAGAACCTTTCAGATAACGGACAATTCTTACAGATGTATCCATATGCAATTTTTTCGTATTGGCTTGAAATCTCTCATATACTCTGACTGCATAGCTGATGTATGGACGGCTGACAGTCAGGTACAATAGATATCCAATGATTCCTCTGTAAGATGTAGGATTTACTGATTCTTCCTCTTCATCGAGTGTCAGCTGGGCACTCGTGCTTATCGGAATTCTTAGAGTCTTTGTTTTCTCCGGCTATATTTTCGTTGATTGGTAAATATGCCTTCGGGCAACTGCTTGACTTACAGCCCTAGGAAATAAGATATCTTTCCCATCATACTCATATGGAAGTTGCCTTGTATTAGCTGGGCAAACTTCTCGCATAGGATTAGATTTCTGGATTCGAATATGATGTCGTCAACATAGATATTTACCAATAGCATATTTCCATCATATTCAGTGCAGAAGAGAGCTCTATCTATTCTTCCTTTTGTGAATCCATTCTTCAGCAAGAACTTGGACAGGGTTTCATACCAGGCTCTGGAGCTTGCTTCAAGCCATAGAAGGCTTTCCCTAAACGATAAACCTTGTTCCCTTGCTCAAAGCCTCGTGGTTGTTCCACATAAAACTTCTCAATCAGCTCGCCATTCAGAAAGGCACTCTTCATGTCCATTTGATAGACATGAAGTTGAGGTGAGCTGCATATGCTAGGAATAGTCTGATAGCCTCGACTCTTACGACTGATATGAAGGTCTTCGAAATTGATTCCTTCACACTGACCGTACCCTTTGGCTAACAATCTAGCTTTGTTGCGGGTCACGATGCCATTTTCATCCCTTTTGTTCTTGAAAATCCACTTGGTAGTGATGACCTTCTGATGATTAGGGCAGTCGACTAGATACCATACATTATTGCAGATGAATTCTACAAGCTCCTCTTGCATTGCAGAGATCCAATCAGGTGATGAAAGAGCTTCCTCCAGCTTGGAAGGCTTTATCTGGGACATGAAGCAACTGAAAAAGGCTTCCCATGATCTTGTGTGGACTGGATCAACTGTGTCGTCTAATATGTTTTCAGCTGGGTGATCTCTTAGCCAATGCGGTGGTTCGATCACATCAATTGGGACGAGATGGGCATTTGAAGGATGACGTTGAGCAACTGGGATAGAAGTGTCAGCTGTAACTGGTACATCTACCAAATTGTGGGATGAAATGAACTCCTCCATTTTCTTCCTTCAAGAACTGGGGTTCAAGTGGCTTCCTCCGTCACAGTTCTTCCAGTTGCCATCTCCATCGCAGCTCTCTTGCCTAGAGCTGGGGTTCCAGTTGCTATCTCTATCTCAGTTTTTCCTCGAAGAACTAGGGTTCCAGTGGCATTTTCTATCTCAGCTGATTGTCCAGTTGGTTCCTCAGCTAGGCTGGGTTGAACTGGAATTGGATCAACTGCAATGATCTTATCTTTGGCTGGACCTCCAACCTGAGTTGTAGTTTCTCCTGCTTCAACTGCACCTCTAGTTGAATCTTGAAGATTTGTTATTCCTAAGGTCTCAGTGAGAACTTCTACATCACAGACCTTCTTTTCCGTTTGGACTCCGGAGGAAGCAGAGTCTTGAGCTGTGGTCCGACAAACATGCCTAGCTGGTTCAGTTAGTTGCACACCACGGGTGTTGCCTAACTGAACTTCAGCTTCATCGGCTTCTCGTCAGCTCAGAGTCAGCTCTGCAATGTTCCTGTGCACTAGAGTAGACTCATAAAAAATAACATTACATGTTATTTCCACAAGAAGGGTTGTCTTGTTGAATATCCTAAACGCCTTGTGTGAGGGGTATCCATAGCCAAGGAATTCACCCTCTTAGCTTTAGGTGAGAAGGTATTCAACTTAGATTTGCCATTGTTGTGAATATAACATGGGCAATCAAATGTACGTAGATGAGTCAGAGAAGGCTTACGACCCCTATACACCTCATAGGGTGTTTTTTTGAGTTGTAGGTTGATGGAGCTGCGATTTGAGTGTAACAAGTTGTGCTCATGGCTTTAGCCCAGTAGTTTTGTCCTATCTTAGCCTCAGATAGCATAGACCTCGCAGCTTCCTTCAACGTTTGATTTCTTCTCTCTGAAAAGCCATTCTGCTGCGGTGTCCTTAGAGCTGAGTGTGCATGACTATTCCATGATCTGCACATAAATCCATAACTGGTCCATTGCAGAACTCTATCTCATTGTCCAATCTGATTCTGACTACTCTGCAACTTTTCTCGTTCTGAACCTTCAGAATCAGCTCCGGTAGCACCATCTTCACTTCTGCTTTCCTCTGCAGGAACTAAACCGAATTATATCTTGAGAAGTCATCTATCACCACCATGTTTTAACTCTTCCCTCCAACTGATTGAGGAGTTCCTGGCCCGAACAAGTCCATGTGAAGGAGCTCCAGAGCTTAGGGCATGCTAGGCTCTACTGCTCTTTCTTTGAAGGATGTTTTTGTCTTCTTTCCAAGCTGGCAAGCTCCACAGACCCCTTCTTTCTTCATAACCTCATCTGGCAATCCTTCCACCAAATTGTACTTGACCAGATGATTGATTGTCTTAAATTTCAGGTGGTTTAGCCTCTTATGCCAGAGCCTGCTGGTCTCTGTAGAACTTTGTGAAGCTAGACAAGAATTAGACCTGCCACTATTCTGATCAACAATCTACATCCCACCTCGCTTAATTCCTCTAAGTACTACATCCTTGGAGATTTTATCCTTGATGTAGCACTTGTTCTTCGTGAATACTGTCTTATACCCATTTTCTCTAAGTTGACTGATGCTTAGTAAGTTGTGCTTGAGGTTTGTGACCAGCGAGATACCATTGAGAGTAACTCCATTGATTCTGATTGTGCCCGAAGCAACTATTCTTCCTTTGGAGTTGTCCCCAAATACCACCAATGGTCCATTGACTGCAATAACATTCGTCATAATGTCCTTGTTCCCAGTCATGTGCTGTGAGCCACTGCTATCTAATATCCATATCTCATTTGACCTCGACGGCTGGCTACTTTCTTCTATGACCTTCAATCACAGAGAAGACGGTTTAGGTACCCGTCTTACTATAAGTCTTGAGGGGTCAGTACATGTATGAACCCTTTTGGAATCCATACTTGTTTTATTTTAAGATCATGGACCTTTTGGGCAGCTTGTTTCACTGCCTTATTTTGTTGCCTTTTCATAAAATGCACCCTATTGTGATGTTTTTTTTTTGTTAAAATGTGTATTTGTGTGTGAGTTTTTCCTTGGAACTGAGTTCTTAGCAAAACCTCGGGGAGCTGGTCCTGGATAAGTATTGGCAACTGCCTTGGACTTCTTTGGATTGGATCCAAGTCGTGGGCAATGAGTCTTTCTACCTTGCCAGCTAAACTCTGAATTTCTTAGTACTTGTTGACTAGACGAAGGCCTCCAATCAGGTCTTCCTAAACTGGGATGCATCCAGTTAGCTTTCGCATAGCATGGAGGTCTCCAGTTAGGTTTCCTTGCACTGGGGTGAGGAGAGGCTGGTGTCTTAGATGGTTGAGGTTTCCTCAGTTGTCCAGCTTTAGAAGGTGTTGTGCCTTCTTCAGCTGAGCAGTTTTGGAAATTGCAACTGGCCTAAAAGGCTGGCTAGTTTGTATTTCAGCTGGCTGAAATACAATTTTCCCCTTGCCTTTATTCATGCTAGAGAGTTTTGCCATTCAAAGAAAATGGATCATACCTAATCCATTCTTTTCGGTGCATGACTTTTGGATGCTAAAGATATGTTCCAAATCTCTCGATCTTTTTTTAAAAGATGAAAGTATTTTTTTTTTCTCAAGGTTTTTGATAGTTGTGTTTTCCTCTCTAATTTTCTCATTAATTGCCACTAAAGACTGAGCCTTTTCAAGTTCAGCACTTAATTTTGAAACTTGCTCTTTCAAAGATATGTTTTCATTTGAAATTTGAGATTGCAGAATGCACATGTAATCAAAATATATTGAAAGAGTTTCAAGTGTTAGATCCTCAGATTCAAAATGACATGACTCAAGGTCCTCGATTTCGTGCTTAGCTAGATGCGAAGCTTGAGGAGTATTAGTTACCTCTTCCTCAGCTGAGGTAACATCGATGTCTTCCAACCGGCTGTGAGCCATGAAAGCAAGAAGAGGCTCATCGTCATCAGAGCTGGCTGCTGACTCCAAATCCATCTCTTCATCATACTCAATGTCCGACATCTTATTTCTTATAAGTATGGCTTGAGCATATGCCTTGGACACCCTCTTCTGGAAGCTCTTCTTCAGCTTTGCTCTTTCCTCTTCTCCTAACTGAGGGCAGTCAAATTTAAGATGGTTAGAAGAATTACACTAGAAACAAGTACATCATTTCCTCCTTGAGAACTGAAGTTTGTGAGATTTCTTCTCTTCTTGAGCTTGAGCCTTCAGCTTGGCTTTCTTGAGTTTTTTTGTGAGCACTCTCATATGCTCTTCTCGACTGGCACAGCTACGGGGAGTTGTATACTGCAGCTTGACTGCTTTCTGGGTGAGAATTTCTTGACAAAGAAAGCAGCATTCTCCAGATTTGATGATTGCTGGGTTGTCTTGTTATCTAAGCTAAGTCAAATTCACGTGCTTGCAAGGAGGCGAACACATCCTTTATTGGAATCTTGGAGAGGTCACGTTCCTTCAAGGCTGTGACCTTCATAAACTAATCCTTCCTTGGCATGCGTGCTAAGATCTTAGCATTCATTTCAGGTACTAGGTATGAGCGCCCCAAAGCTGATAACTCGGTGATAATGGAGTTAAACCGAGCTTCTATCTACACAATAGATTCTCAAGTTAGTATAACAAATGATTCATATTATTTTACACAGCTTGGAGTTTATTTCTCGTGATTTGCTCAGACACTTTGTAGAGATCCTCAATGAAATCCCATATTTCCTTGGCTGATTCGTATTTTTCCACGTTCTTCATCTGATCCTCATCGAGCGTGGAAAAGAAAATATCTTGGGCTAGATATTCCAGTTGATGATGCCTCTTATCATTGGACGTCCATTCTGTATGTCATTTCTTCATGTACTCCAGTTGATCGGGGGTGGTGCGCTTGGTGTTGATCTTCCGGATCTTTAATGGACCTTCTTGAATTACCAGCCACATGTCCTCGTGTTGGCTTAAGATGTGAGCTTCCATTCTACTCCCCCAGCTCATATAATTCTCTACTTAACTTAGGCAGTTGGGTGGAAGCCATCTTTAATTTATTGATCAGAAACTGCTCACAAGAGACACTTAAAGAAAAATGGATCCGGTCCTTAGTTACAGAAAATAGTTAGTCTTTTGGACTAACTACTCTAATACCACTTGTTGGTTACAAATCAGAGTGATAGTATAAGTTGCGGAAGCGTTAGAGAAAGCGTGTGAAAGTTAATGTGTGTGTGTGGGCCCGATTTTATCTCAACTGCCTTGTGAGCAAGTCAGCTGGGTTTCTTAAAGCTGTATGTTATTGAGTAGGATCAGTTATGGTTTCTTCAATTACACTCCAGCTACTATCGGTAGCTGGGTTTCAAATTAACACTAGAAGATAAATAACAGAAAGCTGTAAATGAGAAGATATTTATAGAGGTTCGGATCTTAAAAATCCTACGTCCTCTCTTCCTTCTCCATGAAGGAAATCTACTATAAACATCAATGCACGATGATTTAGCACAGTTTACAAACGATCTATCTTCTCCAACGGGAAGCTACTACCACTTCCAGTCGCAGGCACTATAGTCCTTTGAAGCTTACCAGATCCACTCATAAGCTTCTTAAGTCTGCGGGATGAATGTTTATGTTCTCTTCAGGAACGTTGGACATATTGGTTAGTTTCCTTTCTCGAATGGAAATCTAAAGAAAGGTTCGCAGAAACCTTTAGCTGTTGACAGCTTCAGATTATTCGGTGTCTCGAGTTTAGAACTCGAAAGATGGCTTAAAGAGAAAGAGAGAGAGAGAGATGAACAAGTTTTCCAGTCCTCTTCTCTCTTCCTTTGACTCCTCTATTTATACTCGTCGGATTTGAATAGTAGCAGTTGGAAGGCATGGGTTGAATAGTTAAATTCGTTATTGGAGGAAAAGAGCCATTGTTGTACTTTAAGTAGGCTTTTTCAGAGCTTTATCCATCGATCCGTCAGCTTTTGGCTATGGACCGCTGGATAATAACCACTGACAGAATGCCTTTTCAGGAAACATTCCGAAAGTCAGTTTTGAATATTCCTCTTTTGTCTCATGACAACTAGGCTGATCTTCTGACTTAATAAAGAGAGATTTCTTGGATGTCAGTTCTCTTTTTGAAAGTTAGATCTGGAGTCAATCTGTCTTCAGCTCAGCTGTTAGTTCAGACTGAACTGTAGTTGGATTCCTTTCAACTGTTGAGATAGTTGAGGTTTTCTATTCTTTCATAGCTGAAAAGATCAGCTATGAACCTCATAGCTGGGATGGCATAGTTATGGTCCAGTTACTGCAGTTGAACATGATCTTCTACAATTCTCCAAATCTTGAATCTTCCAGCTTCAGCTCTCCCCGAACCTAAGCTATTACAATTCAGATCTATACAATATTATAGTCTAAGATCAGTTCTAATCTACTAGCATGGTTTCTGATATTATCAAAATATTCTAATTCCTCGCAATTCTTATAATAACCACTTTCCAGGAGAAAACTGAGAATTAATGGTGGCCACCCATCTCAAACAAATAACGCACCAGATTACGCCACATGTATGTTTTAAAATTGGAATTAAAGGATGGTTGGGGATATAAGAGTAATTTTTGTCACATATACAAACTTCATTATAATAGCATATCTACTTCATTGAATTACTCTATATACTTCATTGTCCGTATATGAACTTGTTCATTGATCATGTTTTTAATGTTAATTGTGGATAAACTTCCTTTTTTCTCTCTCTGATAAAATTGCTTAAAACTTTAAACGATGATAATTCACTTAAAGTAAGTTATTGTTACGTGTATCATATACCAAATTAAAGCTAATTTCACGAGATTTAAAACTAAATTCATATTAAATATGTTTTCTCGAAAAAATTGAATTAAATAGGATACAATTTTCATGTACCGTATACTATATTGTATACTATACTAAATACATTATATGGCTACTTATACTACATTGTGTATTTGGAAGCTTTTCGATTTTCATT
>AYJT01017958.1:0-10266 GCA_001278415.1 Ocimum tenuiflorum | reverse complement strand
TAATTTAAATCGAGTAAGATATATTAATTTGAAGTTTCATGGAATTTTAGAAGAAAGAGAAAAAAGAAGAGAGAGAAAACATAATGCACCACAAATGTCCTTTAGCGTGTTTTTTAAGAGAGAGAATGCGCCGATGTGTCTTAATCTCATCCGTTGGATTGAATAAATGAAAGGTCACGATCTTGTATCATTTATCACACAAACAAACTTTATTATATGAACACAAATATATATATATATATACATATATATATATATATTTATATTGGACTAGTGTTTATTTCACAACTATCACATTGTTTATTCGTTTAAAGAATACATCAGCTAAGATTTTTTCAAATCGAGCACATCGCATCTCTAATGGGAATTGTGAATATAGAGATGTAGTTGTTAGGAATTAGAATATTTTGATGATGTTAGAAACTGTGTCAGTAGTATAAAACTGATCTTCGAATGTATTTTATATAGATTTGAACTTGTAATAGTTTAGATTCGTGGAGAGCTGAAGTTAGAAGAGTTCAAGACCGAAGTTATCAAGTTTTGAGAAACCACAACTGTTGTGACACAGCTGTGAGATACCACAGCTGACTCCTTCAGCTGTGAGTATAAAATCCACAACTTATCAACCAGTTGTGATGAACACAGTTGACAGTTCTTCATGAACTGGCCAGTTGAAAAAAAGAGAGACAAGAAGACTCCAAAGTTGTCACCAGATCAGCTAACGACCACTTCGAAGAAAATGTTGAAAGAAGACAGTTCTCAGTCAACCTTAAAGCTCAGTTGTCTCTAGTACACCTGAGGTGCAAAAGATGAATGTCAGAAGAGACAAGGCGTGTAGCAGAGCTAACCTGCCGATTTGCACTACAAAAGATAGTCAGCCCCCGGTTATTATCCAGAGGATAATAACTTTTACCGAATATCCAGTGGATAAAGAGATGATAAAGCCTGCTGCAAGTACATCAACGACAACATTTTCAGACGCGGATTCTAAGGGATTGTTTTGTTATCTCACAACGGATACTATTTAAATCCCTCACCTATAAATAGAGGAGTAGAAGAAAGGAGAAGAAGTTACACACATGCGTGCATATATCAACCTCGCATTCTCTTCTCTCTCAAAGCTATCTAAGCCATCTTTTCGTGTTCTACTCGAGACACCAGAGAACCTTAAGTTGTCCTCATTTGAAGGTTTCCGAGAACCTTCATTCAGACTTTTGTATAAGAAAGAATATCAACTAACCTGATCAAAGTTCTCGAAGGAAACCAAAACCTTCATCCCGCATACCTAAAAAGCCTAGGAGTGGATCCGGTAAAGCTTCAGAGGATTGCAGTCCCTCCAACTGGAAATGGTACTAGCTTTCCGTTAGAGAAGAATCTTATTTGTAACTTGTGTTAAAACACCGTGTACAATGAAGATTAGTGAATTCCCTTCATAGTGAAGTAAGAGAGGATATGGGATTTCAAAGATCCGAACCTCTACAAATATCTGTTCATTTTTAACTTTCAAGTACGTATTTTTATTAAGTGTTGATTTGAAAGCCAACTACCAATAGTAGCTGGAGTATAGTTGAAGAAACCCTAACTGACCTCACTCGACAACAAATAGTTTTAAATAACCCAGCTGACTTGTGAGCAAGTCAGTTGATTTAAAACTTGGGCTTACCATTTTGCACAACTGTTTATTTACTAACGCTTCTGTAAAGCAACTATCTCTGATTTAAGACCAAGAAGTGGTATCAGAGCAATTGGTCCAAAAGACTAACTCTTTTTGAGACACTTGGGACCAGATCCAATTTTCCGAGTGTTTGTTTAGTTGCGGGTAGGTTTCCTTGCAGATATTTAAGATGTCCTTAACCTGATTGCCAAAGTTCTTAGTAATGAATTATACGAGCTGGAAGAGGAGAGTCAAAGCTCATCTTCTGAGCCAACCTGAGGATATGTGGTTAGTGATAGAAGAAGGCCCTCTGAGAATCCAAAAGATCAACACCAACCACATCACCACTGACCAACCGGAGCATGTGGAGAAACCACATGCAGAATGGACATCTGAAGAAAAGAGGCATCATTGGCTAGAATATCTAGCCCAAGATATTCTCTTCTCCACACTTGATGAGGAACAAATGAAGAATGTGGAGAAATGTGAATCAGCAGGAAATCTGGGATTTACTTGAGGATCTGTGCAGAGAGTTCGAGCAGATCACGCATAACAAACTCTAGGTTTGCATAGAAAAGTACAAATATTTTACTATGCTGACTGGTGAAAGTATTGTGCAGATGGAGGCGCGTTTCAACTCCATCGTCAGTGAGCTCACAGCTTTAGGTAGAACCTATCCGGTGGTTGAGCTCAACGCTAAAATCTTGGCGAGGATGCTAAGAGATGATTGGTTTGTCACGGTGACAACCCTCAAAGAAAGAGATCTATCCAAAATGTTGATAAAAGATGTGTTGGCCTTGCGAGCACATGAGTTTGAACTTGCTCGTTTGAACGAGCACAAGGCAAAGAAAGCTATTCAGTAGCTGTCAAAGCTGGAGCATGTTGCTCTCTTTGTCAAGAAGTTCTCACCTAGGAAGCAGCAAAAGCCTCAGTTTACAGCTCCTGCAGCTGTAACTGTCAAAAAGCAATTCTTTAAGAAAATCCCCGCCAGCTCAGTTCAAGAATTGGAGGAGCAGATGAGGATCCTCACAAAGAAGCTTGAGAAGGCCAAGCTGAAGGATCAAGCTGTTGAGGAAAAGAAGTCTGACAAGTCGTAGTTCTAAAGGCGACAACAATAGACATGTTTTTAATGCAACTCTCTTAATCATTTAAAATTTGGTTGTCCACAGATTGGAAAGGAAGAGCTAACAAGGCTAAAGAAAAGCTTTCAAAAAAGGGTCTCAACGGCATTTGCTCAAGCCATGCTCACACGAACTAAGATGCCAGAGATTGCATATGATGAAAGAGTGGATTCGAAGTTAGCAGCTAGCTCCGATGACGATGAGTCCATTGTTGCTTTCATGGCTGATATCCGATTGGAAGACACCGGGGTTATCTCATCTGAAGAAGAGGTAACTAGTACTTCCGAAGTTTTGCATATAGTTGAGCATGAAAATGAGGACTCAGAGTCATGTCATTCTGATTCTAAGGATCTTTCACTCGAAACACTTTCAAAAAATTTTGAGTACATGTGCATGTTGCAATCTCAAATTTCACATGAAAAAATATCTTTAAAAGAACAACTTTCAAAACTAACTGCTGAACTTGAAATGGTTCATCCTTAGTAGCATTTAATGAGAAAATTAGAGAGGAAAACTCAGTTATTAAAACAAATTTTGAAAACCTCTGAGCTCAGCTAGAATCTCTAAAAACTGAAAACCTCGAGCAAAAGAATTTTGTCATCTTTTAACGAAAGCTTGAGAGATTTGGAACATCTCCTCAGCATTCAAAAGTCATGCACTGAAAAGAATGGATTAGGGCATGATCCATTCCTTTTAAATGATAAAACTAATTCTTGCATAAGTAAAGGCAAGAAGAAAATTGTATTTCAGCTAGCTGAAATACAAACTGGCCAGTCCTTTAGGCCAGCTACAGTTGCTAAAACTGCCCAGCTAAAGAAAGTCCAGCTAATTGGGAAGTCAGTTGTACCTCCTAAAGCCGGACAGCTGAGGAAACCTCAGCCAGCCAAGACACCAGCTCCTCCACAACCCAATTCTAGGAAATCTAACTGAAGACCTCCTAGCAATGTGAAAGCAAACTGGAGGTATCCCAGTTCAGGAAAACCTGACTGGAGGCCTTCTACTAGTGACATAACACTCATAAATTTTGAGTTAAGATGGCAAGGAAGAAAGGCTAATTGCCCTAGACTAGGATTCAATCTAAAGAAGTCCAAGGCGGCTGCCAACGCATATCTAAGGCCAGCTTGCCAAAGTTTTGCTAGGAATCAATTCCAAGGCAAAAATCACACACCAAAGCACTTCTTAACAAAAAAAAAAAACATCACAATAGAGCGCACTTCCTGAAAAGACAACAGAAGAAGGCAATGAAACAAGCTACCCAAAAGGTCCATGGTCTTAAAATCAAACAAGTTTGGATTCCGAAAGTGTTCATACATGTACTGACCCCTCGGAACCCGAAGTAAGATGGGTACCTAAACCGTCTTGTCTGTGATTGCAAGTCACAGAAGATAGATGTCAGCCGCCAAGATCAAATGAAGTTTGGATTTTGGAAAGCAGCTGTTCAAGGCACATGACTGGGAACAAGGACATTCTGGCAAACATCATTCCACTCAGTGGGGCTTCAGTAATTTTTGGGGATAACTCCAGAGGAAGAATTATAACTTTAGGATCGGTTAATATCAATGGAGTTAACCTCAATGGTGTCTCACTTGTTTGAAATCTCAAGCACAACCTAGTGAGCATCAGCCAACTTGGAGAGAATGGATAGAAGACAGTATTCGCGAAAGACGAATGCTATATCAAGGATAAGATCTCCAAGGAAGTTGTACATAGATGAATAAGACGAGGTGGACTGTACATTGTTGATTGGAACAGTGGCAACTCTGACTCTTGTCTAGTCTCTCGAAGTTTTACGAAGACCAGCTGGCTTTGGCATAAGAGATTAAACCACTTGAACTTCAAGACGATCAATTATTTGGTCTAGCATGATTTGGTGGAATGACTACCAACTGAGGTTTTGAAAAAGAAAGGAGTCTATAGAGCTTGCCAGTTGGAAAGCAGATAAAAGCATCCCTCAAAGGAAATACAGTAGAGCCTAGCACATTTCGTATTCTGGAGTTTATTTACACGAATCTGTTTGGGTCAGTTACTCCCAGTCAGTTGGAGGGAAGAGTTACACCATGGTGGTGATTGATGATTTCTCCAGATATACTTTGGTGGAGTTCCTAAGGAGCAATGTTGAAGTGAAGATGGTTTTGCTGGAGTTGATTCTAAAAGTTCGGAACAAGAAAAGCTGCAAAGTTGTTAGAATTAGATTAGACAACGGGACGGAGTTTTGCAATGGACTAGTTATGGATTTATGTGTGGATCATGGAAATAATAACGAGCACGCAGCTCCGAGGATACCTTAACAAAATAGATCGGACATTGAAGGAAGTTGCGAGGTCCATTCTATTTGAGGCCAAGATAGGTCAAAGCTATTGGGCTGAAGCCATCAGCCCTGCTTGCTATATTCAGAATCATAGCTCCATCAATCTACGGCTCAATAAAACACCTTATGAAGTGTATAAGGGTCGTAAGCCTTCTCTAACTCATCTACGCGCATTTGGTTGCCCATGTTATATTCACAACAATAGGAAATCTAAGTTGAATACCTTGTCACCTAAAGCTGATGAGGGTGTATTCCTTGGCTATGGATACTCCTCTCACAAGGTATTTAGGGTATGCAACAAGACAACCCTTCTTTTGGAAATAATATGTAATGTTATTTATTATGAGTTTACTCTAGTGCGCAGGAACACTACGGAGCTAACCTTGAGCTGCCCAGAAGCCGATCAAGCAGAAGTTTAGTTGGGCAACACCCATCGTGCGCTAACTGAACCAGCTAAGCAAATTTCTGGGATCTTAGATCAAGATTCAGCTTCCTCAACTGGAGTCCAAACAACTGAGAAGGTATGTGATGCAGAAGTTCTCGCTGAGACCTTAAGAATTACTTCTATACAAGATTTAACTGGAGGTGCCATTGAAAAAGGGGAACCACAACTCAAGTTGGAAGCCCAACCAAAGATAGCACCGAAGCAGTTCAACCAATTCCAGTTCAACTAACTTAACTGAGGAACCAGCTGAGTCATCAGCTGAGATGGAGACCACTGGAACCCCAGCTCTAGGTGACAGAGCTGTGACGGAAACAGCCACTAGAACCCCAGCTCTAGAAAAAGAGCTGTGATGGAGGAATCCACTAGAACCCCTGTTGTTGAAGGAAGAACTGTGATGAAGGAGTTTGATTCATCCGAAAACATGGTGGATGTTCCAGTAACAGCTGACTCTCCTACCCCAGTCATCCTTTATCCTTCAGATGCCCAGCTTGTCCCAGTTGATGTGATCTGACCGCCTCGATGGCTAAGAGATCACCCAACTGAAGATATATTAGACGACGCAGCTGATCCAATTCATAGAAGATCATGGGAAGCCTTCTTCAGTTGCTTCCTATCCCAGATAGAACCTTCCAAGTTGGAGGAAGCTCTAGCATCATCTGACTGGATCTCAGCAATGCAAGAGGAACTTGTAGAATTCATCCGCAACAATGTATGATACCTAGTAGACCGTCCAAGTAGGTTTTCAAGAACAAAAGGGATGAGAATGGCGTCCTAACCCACAACAAAGCCAGATTGGTAGCTAAATGATATGCTCAGTGTGAAGGAATAGATTTCAACGAGACCTTTGCACCAATTGTAAGAATTGAGGCTATTAGATTGTTCCTAGCCTACGCAGCTCACCACGACTTCATTGTCTATCAAATGGACATTAAGAGTGCTTTCCTGAATGGCGAGCTGACCGAAGAAGTATATGTGTAACAGTCACTAGGCTTTGAGAAAGGAAAAAAAAGTCTATCGGTTAAGGAAAGCCTTCTATGGCTTGAAACGAACTCCCAGAGCTTGGTATGAGACTTTGTCCCAGTTCCTGCTGAAGAATGGATTCTAAAAAGGAAGGATTGATAGAACTCTCTTCAGCATTGAAGATGATAGCAATATGCTGTTAGTTCAGATCTATGTGGATGACATCATCTTTGGCTGGAGAAACCCTATAATGGGTGAAAGGTTCTGCCAAGTTGATGGAAGGCAACTTTCAAATGAGTATGATGGGTAAGATGTCCTATTTCTTAGAACTTCAAGTTAAGCAGATGCTGGAAGGGATCTTCATTAATCAACAGAAGTATACCCGGGAGCTGATCAAGAAATATTGCCTGGAGAAGACAAAGACATTAAGGATTCCGATGAGCACAAGTGCCTAGCTATCACTCGATGAAGAAGGAGAATATATGAATCATTCACCTTACAGAGGAATCATTGGATCCCTGTTGTGCCTGACTGCCAGCCGTTCAGATATTAGTTATGCAGCCGGAGTATGTAAGAGATTTCAAGCCAATCCAAAGAAATCACACATGAATGCAACTGTAAGAATTGTTTGTTATTTTAAAGGAACCGAGACTCTAGGACTTTGGTATCCTAGACATGATGGTTTTCATCTGAAAAGGTTCTCAGATTCAGACTTTGGAGGTTGCCGGATAGATAGAAAAAGCACCAGCGGAACATTCCAGTTGCTTGGTCATAAGTTGATCTCCTAGTTTAGCAAGAAGCAACACTCAGTTGCCATCTCCCCAGCTGAAGCAAAATATGTAGCTGCAAGCAGCTGCTGTGCTAAACTCCTTTGGATCAAGCAACAGCTGCTAGACTACAAGATTCCAACTGAAGTTGTTCTAATATTCTGTGATAACAACAGTGCCATAGGTATCACGCAGAATCTGGTTCATCACTCAAAGACAAAGCATATCAATATTCGACATCATATCATCCGCGATCACATTGACAATAAGGATATATCGATAGCTTATGTGAAATGTGAGGAGCAGCTAGCAGATATCTTCACCAAGCCAGTTCAGGAGTCCAGATTCAAGGAGTTGTGTTTGCAACTGGGTTTTTTTGGAACTGGACATTCTAGCTGAAGGAGAAAATTGAAGAAATTCATTCGAAGTGTAGAAAAGCTGATTCCCAGTTCTCAGCTATCAAATTGTTCATAAATTCAACTAGAAAGTAGCTAAGTCCGAGCTCTTAGTCATATTTTTTTTAGGTGGAGTCATTCAGCTGAGTCCTAGCTCTCAGCTGACTCACTAAGAACTGACTGAGGATACTTTCAACTATCGTGTTTACCACTCTGAGTGGGACGCCTGATATCTGTTCAGTTGTTAGTTGCTTAGTAAGAAGTTCACAATTGAGTCCCAGCTCTCAGCTATAGAATATTAAGTTTGGCCAAGTTCTGTTCAGCTATCCTTTTCACAGCTAACGAACCCTGAACTGAGTCCCAACTCTCAGTTCTAAAGAGTCATACTTAGGGAGACAATTGATGTTTAATAGGTTGACAGTTGAGTCCAAGCTCTCAGTTGTGTACATAACATGGGAATAATTTTCGAAGGATCATTGACTGAGTTCCAGCTCTCAATCATTAAAGTTCATTAAATAAGGAGGAATAATTGTCTATGGGTATTAATGTCTCATACCTATGGTATTTATTTCAAAATTCGAATGTCATAGATGTGCATTAAATGCGATTGTGACCAGCCAAAGAGAAGATCCACTTGGAAGGTGCCACATGGAAAGTGGCTAACATGATTGGACGTGCTGGGACCTCCTTTTCGCATGATCTCAGCACATTCAATCCAATTCGTTAAAATTTGTTTCTAGGAACAAATCCCAGCCATTGAGGGATTCCCCTATTACTATATAAGGCAGATCTTCATGCATGATCATTCTTTCGATCGTATACAAACTAACCGTATACAGAAGAATCCTCAATCCTTACTCAAAAACCCTCAATTCAAACCCTAAAATCTTCCAAGTCCTCTCTAATGGCATCCATTGCTCATGATCAATCCGCTTAAGACATCCCAGATGCCATCCCCATAGCCACCCTAGCCTCAATTGTCAAATTTGCGGCTAGAGAACTCACATATTCCGAGAGACGCTAGATGAAAATTGAGAAAAATAAGATTCTCAACTTGCCCCTTTTGAAGAAACAATATTCTGATTACCCGGAACCTGTGGAGAAGTTAGAGAGAGATCTCCAAAGATCTGGTGTGCTGCAGTTCGTCACATCAGTACCACGCCATTTCTATCCAGGTCTTGTAGCGGAGTTGTACAAGAGGGCAGTCATTCAGGATGACTATCAATCATTTGTCACAAAGGTCTACGGGACCAGGATCACAATTTTGCCCGCCTTCCTAATCCAGCACTTCAGGCAGTCCCAGGATGAATCTATATCTCCATCTATCTGGCTGAGGCCACTAAGCCGGAGGAAACCCACTAGAACAGATGGAAGGATATATCAAAGAAAGGTCAGATGCAGTTCAAGCTGCAGACTCCAAAGGGCTCCTTGAAGCCTATTTACCATATCTTGCTGGATGTGGTCAATAAAGGCATCGTATGCGATGTAGGCACTAAAAACGAGTTCTCCAGCAAGAAGTATAAGCCCATGATAGTGATTAATGATGGAAAACAAGGCAACTGGGTAGACTACATTTTTTAGAAAATGCAAGAAAATGTGCCGAGGAATCACACCATCAAATCCACCCACGTGTTTGAAAAACATGTTCATTATGGGCTGGCCATCAGCCACATCCTCGAAGCTATCACACCAACTGTCGGGCCGAGTGAGGAGCTATGTATCATTTTATCCCTTTGTCCATGAAGAAGAAACCTGGGAACGATTACAGGGCAAAGAGACCACAAAAACCGGCCGTGCAACCAGCCTCCGATGAAGAGTTCAACCCTCTTTCCAGCCCAGCTGTTGGGCAGATGGTGGCCCGAGTGGCTAACTTTGAGACCAGCTCTCAGCATCTGGAAGCTGAGGCAGCTGAGGAAGAAAAGTTTAGGGAACTGGAGGAGGTCCTCCGTGGTGAAAGACAATAGAGTGTTAGGGGTGCATCGACCCCTGCTGAGAAAAGGTCCCTTGTGACCCTGGCACAACGAGATGCAGCCCTGGCAGGAAAGAAAAGGAATCCAGCTGCAAGGGCACCAAAAGCTAAACCCTAGAAAGTGCAAGAATCGGCTGCTCCCAAGTCCGTGAAGAGAAAGATCCTACTTTCCAATGGTGAAAGCACCGACTCCGACTCCCTGGTTTGGATCATTGACGAAGGGGTTCCTGAAGAGGGTCCAACTGGGTAAGCCCATCACCACCCCTGGGATCCAAGGCCTGATGCCTTCTCCACTATCCCCTCTAAAGACAATCTGATCCTGATTCCCCTATCTGGCCACCCTTTTGAGTTCCACACCTGTCAGCGCATCACTGACTAGTGTCTCCTCCTTCTACCGTATGATGCTGAGAATATGGACATCATCCATTGGAGTCAGCTGACTGAGGACTTGATGAAGCCTTAAGTTCAGTCCCGGCTAGAATCATTTTTGAAGAAACTGCAACAGTTTGAAAACGATGAACATCCCCTGATCCAGCTGATACTGCAGAAGGCAGTTAGGGTTCAACGGTACCTATACTGGCATTTTTCTATGGAATTAAATGATTTAGTCATCCTCCTTGCTAGGTTTGGATGCACTTACTGGAAAA
>AYJT01017953.1:0-19165 GCA_001278415.1 Ocimum tenuiflorum | reverse complement strand
ACCATGGCTCTGGAGGATGCTCGACAAGGAATTGGGATAGATCTACTGGCCATCCTGAGCACTCCTACCAGAGAGGAGTTCAACTCTCAACTAGGGGATGCCTTCGTTGATTCCATTTGCAAGAAGGTCAAAAGGGTGCGTCCTAATTATGATGTCGAATTCCTTTGTGAATCGGGCACCCTTGATGATACTAACGAAGAAGGGACCCCTGACGCCCCAGCCGAGCTTCAAAAAGACCTTATCAAAGCCCCCATAGTTGACGAGCCTCCCCCCGCCCTTAACTTTTTTTTTGTTGGTTTTGAAAACTAGTTATTTTATTTAAACATCCGGTCTGTACAATGCATTATTATTGTTTTTTTTATTTTGAATGAATGGATGATTCCTTTCTATTGCCTTGTTGTCTTTTCATTCGTCGTAATTGCGTTGATGTTATGAGAATTTTGACGTAGTGAGTCAGAAAAACCAATTTCAACCATTGGACTCTTTCGAGGCCAATGCCTTGTTTTATTTTGACATCATCTTCGAGTGTGAATCCTCGAATGGTGTACACTTCACAAAAAATTTTAAACAAAAATTAATTGAAGTGGAAATTGCATTTCTCACACGTTTCATTTAATAAATACAATCGAGAACTAGAAATGATATTCTTTAAATGTATAATGTTCCACGAATAAGGAAATGGACTTCCCTCAGGTTTTGTTAGAGTGTAGGCTCCGTTGCTCAGGATCGCGCTGATCCGATCTGGCCATTTCCAAGCTGCACCCAACTTTTTGGAGTTTGCTTCCTGGGTGCTGAGAAAGACTCGTCAAATGACCCATTCTCCCACTTCGAGTGTTTGAACTGGAACAGACATGTACACATACCGAGATACTTGCAACTACCGCATGGCCATCTTTCACTCTGCCGCCTCTCTGCGCTCATCTTGAAGGTCGAGATTGAGTGCTAACTGTTGCTCATTCTGCTCAGGCTCGAAGGATTCCACTCGAGCACTATTCGCCATGAGCTCACACAGTGCTACCATATCGGAGACATATGCCAGAGCGAATGGTGTCTCTCAAGTCGTAGTTTGATGAGTAGTTCTATGAGACCACAACATGGCCCACAACTTGGAAACCCACTTCCATTTATGCTTATCGAGTTTCCATTTGAGAATTCCAATGATGGTCTTATTCATGGACTCTGCTTCTCCATTGGCTTCCAAACTTCTGGGAGTTGAAAACATTAATTGGATATCGTATTCCTCATAAAAATCTCGTAATCCTCGATAGTTGAACTAAATACTTTTGTCGCTATGGATTTCTCGAGGTATCCCAAATCGACAAATGATATTTCTTCAGAGAAAACTGAAGACTTCAACATCGCTGATTCGAGACATAGTGTCTGCTTTTACCCACTTAATGAAATAGTCGGTGGCTAGCAATACATACTCTTTTCGGCCTACGCCCTTAGGTAGCTTCCTTGCTATGTCCATTCCTGATTGAGCGAAGAGCCAAGTCAAATAGCTAGGGTGGAGCGGTTCTGCTCTTCTGTGGTTTGTGCTCTCGAATCGTTGACATTTGTCATCATTCCTCGAAATTTTCTCTGAATCTAATTTTAGGGTTGGCCAAAAGAACCCCGCTGTATGGGCCCGGTGCATTAGGCTTCGAGCCCCGAAATGGTTTCCACATACTACCGTGTGTAAATCCTCCAAAATGTCGAGCCTTTGTGCTTGGCCTTCACACTTTTAATAGAGGTCCGGAGAAGGACCGGTTATACAATTGTCCGTTGATCATGGTGAAAGGGGCGACATTCTTTCAAAGCTTTAGGGCTTCGATTCAATGTGTGGGCACTGTGTCATTTTCTAGACTATGGATAATTTCTATCCTCCAGTCATCATGTGTTATTGAAACTGACGCAACATTCTTTTTTGATTCCTCTGTAATTGTTGCTACGTTGGACAACCAACATCGACACCGTTCTGACTTCTTTAATTTGGGAACTGGCTATAAGGTTGGCTAGTAAATCTGCATGTGTATTCATTTCTCATTGGATGTGTTCTATTTCGATGTTTTCAAATTTAGGTATCTCGATCTTTGCTAGATCCAGGTACTGTTGCAGTTTCGGCCCTTTAACTTGGAATTCCCTAGATTATAGTTTTACCACCAGCTGAGAGTCACTTTGAATTAAATTCTTGGGTCAAGCGAAGCCCAAGGATTAATGCTTCATCTCAGACTCATTGTTGGTCTCGGAGAAAGCGGATGACATGGCTCGCTCAACTATCACCCCTCTTGGTGAGATGAGTATGAGATCAGCACCACTGGCAGTTCTAATTGTTGGCTCCGTCCATGAACAAAGTCTAGGAGGGTTCCTCCTCCGCAGCCACACTGAGCAACTCTTACGCGGCTTCAAGGTGGAGACTTACTGAGAAGTTCGCCGTCTGCCAGGATGTGTGATTTGATTGCAGTACGAGGCCCAAATCTCCCCAACTCTACTACCCATTTCATCATTCTTCCGGTCAAGTCTGGCTTCATTAAAAGCGAGCAAAGCGGGAACATCTTGACTACTTTGATCGGATGCTCTTCGAAGTATGACCTGAGCTTCCTTGATGCATTAACCAAAGCCAATATGAGCTTTTCAAGCGTTGTGTACCATTTCTCTGCTCCCGCCAACATTTTGCTCACATAATACACTGGGCATCGTCTTCCTGTTTCTTCTCGAACTAAGACCCCACTGACAGCAAACTCAAAGGGAGCAAGAGAGTCTCTCCAGGGCCCGACTTAGACATTAGAGGCGGGTTCACCAAATATCATTTCAATTCGGCTTATGTCCGTTCAAATTTGTCAAATTTCTTGAGGACTTCGAAGAAGGGTTGGGTTTTCTCTAAGTATTTGGCCATAAAGTGGCTGAAGGCTGCGAGTTTCCCTGTTAGGCACTGAACTTCCTTGGAATTGACCGACGCTCAAAGGCCCTGGATAGTCTTAATCTGTACGGGATCAGCCTCGACTCCCTTCCGGGTCACGAAGTATTGGTTTGACGGATTGAATTCTCGAATGTTTCCTTCAGGTGAGCGAGATGATTAATTGGTTTGATGGATTTCACCAACATGTCATCCACATAGACCTCCATGGTCTTCTCTATTTGCCTCTCGAACATTTTATTAACCAATCCCTGTTAGGTGGAACCTGCATTCTGGTAGGTGGACTCGATAGCAGTATATTTCTCTGTTAGTCATGAAAGCAGTTATTTCTTGGTCAGCCTTGTCCATCATGATCTGATTGTACCCCGACAAAGCATCCATAAAAGATATCAGAGCGTGTCCTGAGGTGGCATCGACGGGCCGATCGATGTATGGCAAATGGAAAGGATCTTTCGAGAATGTCTTATTCAGATCCGTGTAGTCTACATGCACACACACAAAGGGAAAAGATCTTTTTTACCACTACTACATTTGAGAGCCATTCAGGGTACTTGACCTCTCGAATCGCCTTGATTCTCAATTGCTTCTCAACGTCTTCGTTGATAACCTTACTTTTCTCTAGAGCAAAACATCGTTGTTCTTGCTTGATAGGGGGAAATCTGGGGTCGACTTTAAGCTTATGGTTAGTGATACCTGGATCAATTCCAGTCATCTCTTCATGGGACCAAGTGAACGTTTTATGTTCGGCGATAACAAAATTGACCAGTTTGGATCGGAGCTGCGAAGGCAAGCTGGCTCCGATGAACGTCTTTCTGATTAAATCTTCTGGATCAATTGATACGTCTTCCACGTCTTCCTTGCTACCGGTATCGGGAGGTCTTGTCTGCATGATTGGAATATTAACAATGGGGCGATGGGGCAGATCTGGCATCTCCTGATCCAAAATTACCAGATCTTTTGGTGGATTCTTTGTTACCATATGATTCTGATGGCAAGACAAAAGGATGAGATGTTGAGAATAGTGCCTGAAATTCCTTCAGCACTTAGAGCCCCACGGTGGGTGCAAATTTGTTGAGGTTTGAGTTTGATTGTTGGAATGATCGGGACTCTTAGCGGAAACTAAATCGGACACCAAGACTTCCAGGAAGATTTATAGTCCCCCGGAATGGACTTTCTGGTATTTTATAGAGTAGTTATGCGGAAATTACAAAGCTTCTCATTGGAGAAGGTGACCGGAGTGATATAGTAAAATATGAATGAATAGCCTCAAGCTTGCATGGTGTGAGTGCGCTATTTATACTATTACACTAGGAGAATCTGATTAATTCCTATCTATGGGGCCTATTTACAAATACTCTAGGGGTCGATCTGCAAATATAGTTGGGGAAAGTTAGGGTCACACATTTTCCCCTATGCTGAGTCAGCAAAATGAATCATTCTGGATCCTTCTGGCATGTGGGCTCCACGCGCTAGGAATCTCAAGGTCGGGCCCAGAGATTCTTCGAGACTCGTTGGTCAAACCCTGAGAGAGCCTTCGAGACGGGGGTACTCGTGCTAGATTTATTGAGAGGGTCGCTTCGAGCATGTGAGAGGCTTTGAGAGCTTTTTCGATTGGCCGGGGTTTGAGGTGATGTCCTCGAAGCTGGTATCTTGGCATTGTGATCAACGGTCGAAATTGAACGGATATTTTGGCCCTCAACAGAAAAAAGGATATTTATGCTAATTGAGATAATTAACAAGGTATATCTAGAGCCAAAAATTTGACCTGTTATCTAGCGTGGACGGTTGAGATCCTGTAGAAAGTTGTGCCACTGATTTCGGATGAGGGATTTACAAAACGTTTGAATCTTCTTTTTGTCAGCTACTAACCCTTGATCTAATGGTTGGGGCTCGAAGTAGCTAGTGTTGATGTGCACGTGACTTGATATATTGCTATTGACGTGAAAAGGCACATCTCATCACATTAAGTGAACGTCTCTTCAAATTTTTACAAGGCGATAACTATCAACAAGAACCTCAGTTATTCAAAAAGAAATTAAGTCTCAGTTATACTTGCAACTAAAATCTGAAAGGAGCTTTCCTTGAGGATGTTTCAGTTAGTTGTTGTTCCCCTGAGTTTATGCTGTGATCTTCGACATCAACTTCAACTGTAGCTGGCTTCTTTCTACTTGCTTCTTGTTCAGTTTTGTTCTCCAACTTACTTAGTGGATTCATTTTTTTTTTAAAAAATACTCAATTCATTGGTTCTGCCTGCAACATGGTAGCAACTAGACAACAAAACAAGAAATGGATCTGATCCCCCAAGGAAACACTCGTAAAAAAACCGCCAAGCAAAAACTGATCTAATGGTAGTCTTTTTTTTTCAATTTACTATAATATCCCTTCAACGAATTCATAAATATTTAGCATGTTAAATTTTGAGTAATTGTCTGCCCTTAGATCTTGAGTTCAAACTGTTAATATTGTTATTTATTTAACACATAAGATCCACTTATTATTTGATCACCACTCTATATTTGTCACTTATTATTTAACATATATAAATACAATTGAGATCAATAAGATATACGGTTGAGATCTTTTCTCTTTTCAGCGTGTGCGCTTGAAAATGTTATAATGGTATGCTCGATGAGTAACAAGAATACAGTTATAACACAATCAAGCATACACGCTGAAAAGATAAAAATATCTCCACTATAGAATTTACTTGATCTTATGGCTCAGATTCATTCATATTTCCTTTAGGAGGATTTTTTCTACTAGATCTGAACCGGATTCTTAAAATAAGAAATAGGAATACATGCTTTTTGGTTCAATATTTCATGCTTTTTATAACATATTTTCTTCTTAAAAATCATTATAATTTTGAAGCACAAGTTAAAAAATAAAAAGTACAAAAAATCAAAACAAAAAGATCTCAACCGTTGATTTTTCAGATCCTAAATCCCAGATTCATTCTTATTTCTCATATTTGCTTTTATTTTCACCTGATCTCTTCTATATATGTGTGTGTGTGTGTGTGTTTATAATCAAAAGTGAACTCTATCTTTAGAGTGAACTTGTGAACTAATGAATTTTTAGTGGGTATCTGGCCTTTTTTGTGTTAAGGTGGCCATTTTCGTGTTTGTGGCAATTTTTCATAATGGTCATTTTTATATAATAAAGAGATGTCCAAGACAAATATGTCCACCTTAATATGTATTTCAAATATGAAAATGCAGTAGTTCACAATTTCAATCGCTAGGATGACTTCACGTGTCCCTGTAGGCTTGTGAACATATAATAAAGTTGTTTGGTGTGATAAAGTTGCATAGATTGATAGCTTTTAAATCATGCTAAGGGTATTAAGGTAATATTCTATTTTCTCTCTCTTCTAAAATCTAAAAAGCTTCAAATTAATATATCCCACTTGATTTAAATCATTTAGCGTGTGTCATACATCAAATTAAAGAAAATTTCACGATCTTTCAAACGAAATCCTAATTGTATATGTTTACTTGAAAATATCAGATGAAAAACATGAATTTGTAAGAACTGCATAATTTTAAACAAAAATGCATCTGGAGACTTACGTAAATGCATTAATGCATTTGCTAGAAGATTAGACAAATGCATTTTGAGGCTTACCTAAATACATTTTAAGGCTTATGTAAATGCATTTAGCATGATATGTCATATCCCATAATTATCGAGATTTGCCAACTATACAGTAGATAGAGTTCATTGTATATGAATCTTTTACTTACGTAATGCATATACATATTATGCAGACTAAATACGAACAACTGGACACATGGCCATACCGATATCCGTCCATTTTTCACACGGATGGATGAGATGTTGCATCATTTATCACACAATGGATCCTATGCACAATAACGTAACTATATATATACACACACACACATACATATATGGTGTTGATATGATGTTAAGGGCAATTAGTGTGTTAATGAGAAAGAATTACAATCCTTTATTTTTCACGATCAACACCCAATTTTAAGAGAATCTATTGTTAGATGTTGGTCCCAAATCAAAGTATAGTATAAGTTACAGAAGTTAGTAAATAAGTGCGGAATTAAAACTGGATCTAATATTTTATCTCAGAAGTCAGCTGGATCTTTAAAAGTTCTAGAGTAGGATTAGGGTTTCTTTCAGTTACACTCCAGCTACTGAAGGTAGTAGGGTTTCAAATCACACTTAGAATAAATAAGATGACGACTGAAAGCTGTAAAAACACAGGATATCATAGAGATTTGGATGTGAAAATCCTACGTCTTCTCTTCTTTCTCCACGAAGGGAATTCATTATAGATGAGTTGTACATGGTATTTTAATATGATTTACAAGCATCTAGCTTCTCTAACGGAGAACTATTACCATTCTCGGTCACAGGCACGGTAGATCTCGAAGCTTTACCTGAATCCACTTCATAGGCTTCTTGCCTTGCGGGTTAAAGGTTTGAGTTCCGTTTGCGAACGACGATCGGATTGGTTGGTTATGTTCTCAGATAGGAATCTGGGAAGCTTCTCAGAATCCTGAGCTGTGAATAGCTTTCGGATCTCCGGTGGATCTCGAGTAAAAAAACTCGGAAAGCTTAAATGCTTTATAGAGAGAGCTTAAGGGATTACAATAGGTTTGAGTTCTGCACGTATGAATTCACTTGTCTCTGAGAGGTGACTCCTCTATTTATAGGCCTTTAGATTGGAATACTATCCGTTAGAGACAACGGACAAATGGAGACTTTCCTTCATCAGATTATATGGTCGTTGTTGTATTTCTTGTAGGCTTTATCAACTCTTTATCCATTGGACACTCAATTGTGGTTATTATCTACTGGATAATAACCGGTTGACTGACTACCTTTTTAAGGTTACTTTTTGGAGAGTCAACTTTTGTTATAAGTCTGTGCAAGTCTGATATTCCTCTTTTGTCTCTCAGTTGTATGAGGGACAACTACTTGATGGTTGACTTGAACTGAGATTCAACTGCTCATTTCAGTCAGCTTGGGAGTCAATTGTCTCTCTCTCAACTGTCAGTTCTGATTGCACTGTTAGTTGGGTTCCTCACAACTGTGTTCCTCACAATTGTGGTCTTAAAGTATCCTCAACTGGAAGGACTTAGTCGCGGTCTTGAAATACTTATAGCTGAATAGAGTCAACTGGATAATTCCTATAAAAGAATTATAATCTATGCTTAGTCCTATACTAATGGTGTTTCACATCATTCAAAATACAAGAATTCCTAACAATTTTCCCTTTTCTAATGATGTCAAAATCATGTGCGGCTAGACTAAGTGAAGGGAGTTACAACTGACTTCCCCCTTAACATGTTCTTAAATACATCTAAGATTTGCAAATCCCAAAAAATTACAAGTGTTGAAACTTGTTTTCATTAAGAACGTGGGATGCAAAAATTTAAATGAAGTTGGCAATTGATCGCACTTAACTGTGTCGTACCCAGTTGCAGCTATAAAAACATTTAATATCTTTGAGATAACTAGGCATTGTCATTCAAAGAGTATAGTTAGTTTCATATATATTCATTTCATATTACATTGTATATCATAATAGGAAAAATTAAGTACATGTACAATGAAATAGACAACAACTAACTACACTATGAAGCAGGATGATCTTCTTTATCCTTCTTCTTTTCTTCCTCGTTCGTTCTCCTCTTCTCAGCTTTTTCAGCTACCTTAGTTTCTTTCCTTCTCTTCTGCTTGGTAGCATCGTCTTGTTCCTTCTTCACCGCCACTCTTTACACTTTTTGACAACATCAGTGAAGGCTATGAAACTCTAGCTCATGGGTTGAACACTGGAAGAAACTATTTGTTGAACACCTGACATTGCTTGATGAAACAATAATGAATCTGAAGACGGCTGGGCTAGTGCAGCAGCTGAAGTAGACAATTCGTGGCAGGGATCAACTTCATGAAAAAAGACAAGATCAAAGCTTGGAGCTGGCTCCTCTAGTGCGAAGGTGTAGCAATCCCAAGGAAGAGAACCATTTGCATCTGAGCTGGGTCTGGCTCTAGAACGGCTTGAGCAGAATTTGCTAGAGAGGCTGAGGTGTAGCAGTCAGCCATGATGGAAGGATAACCTGTCGAACAAGAGCAGTGAGAGTTGGAGCCATGGTGAGCTACGGCTGGACTGTCGAAACTGATGAGAAAGGGTCCCTTGGATGATCCTCGGATGAGGCAGTTGATGTTGAGGGACCAGTTGGGGGGACATGGGGTTCTTCAAATTGCATATCTTCCCCTACATTAAGTTCAAGAAGACTATCAGATTTGCAGCAACTGTCTCTGGTTCTTGAATTGCTTAATTTAAGCCGGAGCTGCTTGAATTGTCTCAGCAGTGCTTGCTGGAAGCCTCTCAGCTAAAGAGCAGCTAGTCTCAGCACCGTTTTTCTTTTCTTTCTCAGCTAAGATATCCTGCTCAGCTGGGATTTCTTTGAGAGTCTCATCAACTGCCTTGGAAGTCGGGCTGGACAGCTGAGCCTGTTCTTTCTCAAATTCTTCTGACACTGAGTGATGGCTGATGGTTGGACCAGGAGGGGCAGCTGTAATGACGGGAACCTCAAACAACTGGGGAAACAGAGTTCTTCCCAAGTCTTGTGCAGGACTGTGTAGTTCGTCCCTACTGACTCAGTTGTCGATCGAATAGAATTGCCTTGCCCTGAGCTGGGACCAATGTCAGCTTCCTCTTTTGGGGAAAGATCATCGGATCTTGTAGTCATCCCGAAGGTGATGATCTCATTGATTCAGTCGTGCAGTTCCCCCTTCTTGAGTGCCCTGCTCTGGTCACTCCCAATCCATCTGTGCACTATAGTTCTTCAGACCTCTAGAAGGTGTTGCCCATTCTAGCAAGCAGAATGACCATCTCCTCACAGTCCACTGAGTATCTCTAGTAATAGAATCTTTGAACCAGGATGGCTTCGCACTGTAAGTCGAATTATGGATGATCATTACGCTCTAGCTCTTGATGTATTGAATCCAGCCGAGAGTGGGCACTGCCTTCGATCATGTATTCAGCATCGCGACTCCATTTAATGATGTCTAAGTTAATAACTGAAGATTCTCGGAGAGGATGGCACCATTCTACATTTCTCTAACCTTTGAAGTCTTCATGAGGCAGGCAGAAAGTGGGAACAAGATTATGTGCATCTGAGCACAGCTCGGAAGAAAAAGGGTTGTCCTTCAAGTCCCAAGAATGGTGAGGACTGTCACTCGGACCGTTGGGATAGCTAGATTGTCCAGCTTCAGTTGTGTCTGGGGAAGCATCAAAAAGTCTATTGAGGGAGAAGTCGGAGCTTCTATTGGATGAAGGTACATCTTTGGCAGCTGGCTCCTGAATTGGAATGCCCTTTGTCTTCCCCTGGGATTCCTCAAAGTAGCTCGAGAAGACTCGTTTCTTCTTTGCAGCTGGCTTCTTTCCTTTCTCGTCCTTTGTAGCTTGAGCTGTTTCCTTACTACAGAGGGTGGGGAGAGATTTCTTCTTGCAGGGGCGAGAGAAACCTTGCCACTCTTCTATCATTCAGACAGGAGCATTTTGTCAAGCTCGTCAAACACAATAGCTTCAACTCTCATCTGGGCAGGTGAGGCTTCATCATCTTTCATTGAGTTGGTCATCCAGTCATCCATAGTGAGAATCATTCCCCCTGCATCATGACTAGGGGTGGAATTGAAGCTGTTCTCGTAGCTTGCTTTTGCGGTTGAGGAACTTTGACATTTCTTGGAGGTTTCTTGGCAGCTGATGGAGGTATAAAGTCATAAAATCCCCAGCTCTTCTCCGGTCCCGACAGCTAGAAGTAATTTCTCCATCAAATAGCTGATGGTCAACCCAAACTGGACATCCTTTCGAAATACGCATCTTTCCTTGATGCCTTTATTTCTGCACACATTTTTAGTAGTTTACTGAAGACAAACTCGGCCCAGTTTGCCTCCACTCCATCTTTAATCACCATCATGGGTTTGTATTTCCTGAAGGACAGTTCTGACTTTGTCCCCAGATCGTATATGATCATCTTGTTGACTATGTCCAGCAGAAGGGCATAAAAATCATTCAGTGATCTATTGCGGGTCTGCATCTTAAATTGGTAGTGGGCTTTCTTCCTAGTATTTCTCCATTTAAACCAGTGTGCCTTCTCTGGCTGGTCTGCTTCGTCAAGATAAGTAAAAATGGAGATCCTTTTGTTCGATAAGCCAAACTCCGATGTGAGTGAGGTCGAGAATACGATGATCTTGATGTCGTACACCTTTGTCGAGAGGGATCGCTCGTCTTCGGTGATGGTGGCTCTTCTATAAAACTCGGCCACCAGGTTAGAATAGAACCTCTTTGGAGTGCAGGTGACCAACTTGAGGACAGTTGCCTTCTGCAACTTCCTCTCCAGATCAAGGATGGGCTGAGGAAAGTCCTTGTATTAATTTTTGAAGAATGGAAGGTTCAAAATCTTGTTCTTTTACACTTGGAGCTGGCATCGCGTTAGGTCTCTCGTGTCTGTTTTGCAAATGGTGACAAGCTCGGCCAATGGGATGATTGTAGGAATATTTTCACCAGATTGATCTTTCGATACGCGAGCCATTTGAAATATTTTGAAATAGGAAGTCTGAAGGACATGTTAATAGAGGGTTCTGGGCTTCTGAAACTAGGATTTGGAAATATGAGAAAGATGAAAAAAATATGATGGAGGGAGAAGATCATCCATTTATAGAAAAAGTTGGTACGTGGATGGACGATTGAGATCAAGGAAATGATTTAAGGATCAGGATTTACCGTCTTATGGCACTGTACAGAGATGATTGTCCGGTAAAGTGATCGTGGAACATTCCAAGTGGTAGCTTCTCATTGAATCTTTGACACGGCTGGTCTTAGTCGCATTTAATATGGGTTATGTCATTCAAATTTTGAAATCAATGACATAATTGAGGGAGAAATTAATACCTTCCAAGATAGGTTTCCCCCTAAGTATAAGATCAATTTACTGAGAGTTGGGACTCAGCCTTATCATCGTCAGCTGTGACTGAGAGCTGGGACTCAGTCTCCTATAAGATAGCTGTCTAAACCCTTACAAACAATTTACGTATAGCTGAGAGCTTGGACTCAGCTGTTTATCTCCTACTAAACAACTGACAACTGATTAGTTCTCAGGCATTCCACTCAGAGTGATCAACCCAATAGCTGACAGTATCCTTAGTCAATTCTTAGTACTCAGCTGAGAGCTGGGACTCAGTTGTCTGATGCCACTTGATCATCATGACCTAGTAATTGAGAGCTTGGACTCAGTTACTCTCCAGCTATATTCTTGATAGCTGGCAAATGAGAGCTGGGACTCAACTGTCCTATACTTAAAAAAAAAATTGATTCTTGTCCTTTAGCTTACATGTCTAGTTCCAGCAAGCCCGGTTGAGTACATAACTCCTTGAATCTGGACTCCTAAAGGGGTTTTGTAAAGATGTCAGCAAACTGGTCTTTAGTCTTCACGTAAGCAATTGACACATCCTTCTTTTCCACATGATCTCTAATGAAATAATGTCGGATGTCAATGTGCTTTGTCCTCGAGTGATGAACTGGATTTTGCGTAATGGCAATGGCACTATTGTTGTCGCAGAATATTGGAACAACTTCAGTATACAACTTTTAGTCTCATAGTTGTTGCTTTATCCATAACATCTGAGCACAACAGCTTCTAACAGCTACATATTCAGCTTTAGCTGTGGATATGGCAACTGAATGTTGCTTCTTGCTGAACCATGAGATCAGCTTGTTTACAAGGAACTGACAAGTTCCGCTGGTACTCTTTCGATCTATTTTGCATCCTCCAAAGTCTGAGTCTGACTATACTTTAAGATCTAAGCTATCATTCCTGGGATATCAAATTCCAAGGGTCTCAATTTCCTTCAGATATCAAACAATTTGCACAACTGTATCCATGTGAGACTTCTTTGGGTTGACTTGAAATCTAGCACATACTCCAAAGCTGATGTCGGATCGGCTGGCAGTTAGGTAAAGAAGTGACCTGATTATTCCTCTATAAGTTGTGGGGTTTACTTGCTCTCTTTTTTCATCAAGTGTCAGTTGGGCACTTGGGCTTATTGGAATCTGAGAGTCTTGGTCTTCTCCAGGAAAAATTTCTTGATCTGCTCCCGGGTGTACTTTTGTTGATTGATAAAGATCCCTTCCGGCATTCGTTTCACTTGGAGTCCGAAGAAATAAGACATCCTACCCATCATGCTCATCTGAAAGTTACCTTGCATCAGCTGGGCAAACTTTTAGCACATGTTTGGGTTTCTTGATCCGAAAATAATGTCGTTCACATATATTTGAACTAAAAGCATGTTGCCATCATTTTTCCACTCGGAAGAGAATCTTGTCGATCTTTCCTTTTTGAAATCTGTTCTTCAATAGAAACGGCGACAAAGTCTCATACCAAGCTTGGGGAGCTTGCTTTATGACATATAGGGCTTTTCTGCGGCGGTATACCTTGTTCCCTTGCTCAAAGCCAGACGGTTGTTCCATGTAGACCTCTTCGATCAACTCATCGTTGAGAAAGATAGTTTTTATGTCCATTTGATAGACGATGAAGTTGTGGTAAGCTGCGTAGGCTAGGAACACCCTGATTGCTTCAAGTCTCGCAATTGATGCAAACGTCTCATCGAAGTCAATGCCTCCGCATTGTGCATATCCTTTAGCCACTAGTCTTGCCTTGTTGCGGGTAACTATGTCGTTTTCATTGCACTTGTTCTTGAAAACTCACTTAGTACCGATCATCTTTTGATGAGTGGGGGGATCTACTAAGTACCAAACATTGTTGCGGATGAACTCAGCTAATTCTTCTTCCATGGTTGAGATCCAATCGGGAGAGGCAAGAGCTTCCTCTAGCTTGGAAAACTCTATCTGAGATAGGAAGCAGGTGAAGAAAGCTTCCCAAGACCTTGTGTTGACTGGATCGACTGCATCATCCAGGATATCTTCAGTTGGATCGCTTCTCAGCCATAGAGGGGGCTGGATAACTTCAACAACTATCGTTTGTCTTTTAACTGTTTTAATGGGTACAGCTGCAATTGGGACATCCACCAAGTTGTTAGGGATCAACTCTTCCTTCACAATTCTTCCTTTAAGAACTGGGGTTCCAGTGGTTCCCTCCATCACAATTCTTACTTCAAGAACTAGGGTTCTAGTGGTTCCCTCCTTAGCTGAGATACCAGATATGTCTTCAGCTGGAACTGGATGAACTGCTTTGGTGCATCCTTCAGCTGGGCCTCCAACTTCAGCTATGGATCCCCGTACTTCAGTTGCACTTTCAGTTGGATCATGAATTGAAGTTTCTTTTAAGGTCTCGGTGAGAACTTCTGCATCACAGACCTTCTCAGTCGTTTAGACTCTGGCTGAGGAAACTGACTCTTGAGCTGGGGTTCCAGAAGTATGCCTAGTCAGTTCAATTAGTTGCACACCACGGGTCTTGCCTAACCGAACTTCATCTTCATCAATCTCTGGACTGCTCAAGGTCAGTTATTTAGTATTCCTGTGCATTAAAGTAGACTTATCCAAAATAACATTGCATGTTATTTTCACAAGAAGGATTGTCTTGTTAAACACCCTAAACACCTTGTGAGAGGGGTATCTATATCCCAGGAATGCGCCCTCATCAACTTTAGGTGAAGTGTTTAACTTCGACTTCCCATTGTTATGGATATAATATAGGCAACCAAAAGCTCTAAGATGAGTTAGTGAAGGCTTACGACCCTTGTACACCTCATCTAGTGTTTCGTTTAGTCGAAGATTGAGGGAGCTGTGATTCTGAGTGTAGCAAGCTGTGCTGACTGCTTCAATAGTAGCTTTGACTAAACTTTGCCTCAGATAACATTGATCGCGCAACTTCCTTCAGGGTCCAATTTCTTTCTTTCCGTAAGGCCATTCTGCTGTGGTGTCCTTGGAGCTCAATGCTCGTGACTGATCCCTTGCTCCGCGCAGAAGTCCATAACTGGCCCATTGCAAAACTTCATCCCATTATCCGATCTGATCCTTGTAACCTTGCATCTCTTCTCGTTCTGAATCTTGAGGATCAGCTTCGGTAGTTCCATCTTCACTTCAACTTTGCTCCGCAGAAACTCCACCCATGTGAATCTTGAGAAGTCGTCTATCACCACCATGGTATAGCTCTTCCCTCCTACTAATTGGGGAGTAACTGGCCCAAATAGATCCATGTGAAGAAGTTCTAAAACTGTGGACGTGCTTAGCTCAACTATCTTCCCTTTGAAGGAGGCCATTGTCTGCTTACCCAGCCGATAAGCTCCATACACTCCTTCCTTCTTCAGTACTTCAACTGGCGGACCTTCAATTAGGTTGTGTTTCACCAGATAGTTGATGGTCCTGAAATTTAAGTGGTTGGGTCTTTTATGCCACAGCTAGTTGATCTCCATTGAGCTGCGGGAGACACGGCAAGATTTGGAACTGCTACTCACCCAGTCCATGACGTTCAATCCTCATTTTCTGATCCCTCGGAGGATGAATTTCTTAGAGATTTTCTCGTTGATGTAGTACTCGTTCTTTGTAAATACCATCATGTACCCCGTCCTCTCCAAGTTGACTGATGCTCACTAGATTATGCATGAGGTTAGTCACAAGTGAGACCATGTATGGTAACTTCATTGATGGACACAAGACGATCTTCCCCCTGGAGTTATCCCCAACAATCATGACGGCCCTTTCATTTGGATGAGATTTGACATAATATCATTGTTTCCAGTCATGTGCCCTGAGCAGCCACTATCCAAGATCCAAACATTTGAAATCCTTCACGGCTGGCTGCTCATCTCAGCGACCTACAGTCACAGAGAAAATATTTTAGGTACCAGTGTTATTTCGGGTCCTGAGAGGTCAGCACAATTCTGAACCCTTTTGGAATCCGTACGTGTCTTATTTTCATGCTCTTGACCACCTGGGCAGCTTGTTTCATTGCCTTTTTTTCAACCTTCTTTCAAGATGCACTCGATTATGATTTTTTATGTCAAAGCGTGCATTTGTATGCGAGTTTTTCTTTTGAACTGAGTTATTAGCAAAACCTCAGGAAGCTAGCCCCGGATGTGTGCAGACATCTGCCTTGGGTTTCCTTGGAATGAATCCTAACCCAGGGAGATTAAGCCTTCCATTCTGCCTTTGTTGCTGGCTAGTTGAGGGTCTCTAATCAGGTTTTCCTGAACTGGGTTATGTCCAGTTAGCTTTCACATAACTAGGTGGTCTCCAGTTAGGTTTCCCATAACTAGGGTAGGAAGCAGCTGCTGCATTAGGCAATTGAGGTTTCTTTCGTTGTCCAGCTTTGGGAAGGACAACTGGCTTTTCAGTCAGCTGGACTTTCTTTAGCTGAGCTACTTCAGAAACTGTAGCTGGCCTAGAAAATTGGTCAATTTGTATCTCAGCTGGCCGATATTCTATCTTTTCATTGCCTTTGTTCATGTACAAATCAGATTTTTCATTCAAAATTGATGGGTCGTGACCTAACCCACCATTTTCTATGCAAGAATTTTGAATATTTAGCAGATGCCCTAAATCTCTTAAGCTTTTGTTAAAGGAAGAAATAATGTTATCTTGCTCAAGGTTTTTGGACTTTAGGGTTTCCAGCTCAGTTGTGAGAAGTTTGAAATCAGTTTTTAGATCTGAGTTTTCTACCCTAAGTTTTTCATTGACTGCTTCTAATGATTAGGCATTCTCAAGTTCAGGAATCAATTTTAAAACTTGCTCCTATAAAGAAACATTTTCATGAATAATTTTTCTTTGTAGCATGTACATGTAATTAAAATCTTGTGAAAGTGATTCTAATGAAAAGTCCTCAGAGTCATAATGACACCACTCTAAGTCCTCAGTTTCATGATCAGACACATGCAAAGCTAGGGAGGAATTAGTTACCTCATCCTCAGTTGAGGCAATTCCAGTATCCTCCATTCTGATGTTAGCCATGAATGCCACCAAAGGTTCGTCATCATCAGAACTGGCAGCTCACTCAGAAACTACTTCATCATCATAAGGAATGTCGGGCATCTCCGTTCTTGCAAGCATTACTTGAGCATATGCCTTCGACACCCTTCATTAAAAACTTTTCTTAAGCTTAGCTCTCTCTTCTTCTCATATCTGAGGACAATCAAATTATAGATAGTTAGGAGAGTTACATTCAAAACAAGTACGTTGTTGCCTCCTTCTCTTCTTGAGCAGCTGTCTGGGCTATGCTCTTAGCCTTCTCCTACTTTTTGGTGAGAATTCGTATCTACTCCTCTAGTTCTTGAACCAAGCTGGCTGGAGACTTCTCAACTGACATCGAGGGTTTGTTAGCTGGGGTTGGTGATGTAAACGACTGTTACGACGACTTGCGGGGTGAGAATGATTTCTTTGTAACAAACAGAGCTGCATTCTCCAGCTTAGATGACTGTTGGGTACTTTTTTGGATTCGTGCTCGTTCAGACTTGCTAGATCAAACTCATGTGCTCGCAAGGATGCGAACATATTTTTTGTGGGCAACTTTGACATATCTCTTTTCTTAAGAGCTGTCACCTTTACGAACCAATATTTTCTCGGTATCTTTGCTAAGATCTTTGCATTCATCTCAACTACAGGATAGGTATGGCCCAGAGCTATGAGCTCACTGGCGATGGAGTTTAATAAGGCCTCTATCTGCACAATAGATTCTTCAGTTAGCATAGCAAAAGAATAATACTTTTCTACACAAACTGGAGTTTATTTCTTGTGATCTATTCAGATTCTTTACACAACTCCTCAAGAAAATCCGTGATTTCCTTGGCATAATCACGGTGAGCTATGTCCTTCATTCTATCTTTATCAAGCGTTGAGAAGATGATGTCTTAGGCTAGATATTCAAGATGATGTCGATGCTTGTCCTCCAAAGTCCACTCAGCGTGAGACTTCTCGATATATTCTAGCTGGCCATTGTTTTGAGGGTCGGTATTGATCTTCATTATTTTGATCAGCCCTTCAAAAATAATCTCCCACATGTCCTCATGCTGGCTAAGAAGGTGAGCTTTAACACGCCTTTTCCAGCTGACGTATTTCTCCACCGAGAACTTAGGCAATCTGCTCAAGGAGTCCATATCTTCTCTCTAAAAACCAGAAAATCCAGCTCACAACAAATGTAAGGAATGTTTCTGGTCCTTAATGACTCAAAACAGTTAGCCTTTTGGACCAACTGCTCTGATACTACTTGTTGGTCCCAAATCTGAGTATAGCACAAGTTGCGGAAGTTGGTGACTAAGTAGGCCCAATATTTTATCTCAACTAACTTGTGAGAAATCAGTTGGGTTTTTAAAAGTTGTCAAGTAGGACTAGGGTTTTTATCAGTTTTACGCTAGTTACTGAAGGTGGTTGGGTTTCAAATCGCACTTAGAATAAATAAGATAATGACTGGAAGCTGTAAAATGACAGGATATTATTGATAATCGGTCTCTTTGCATGTGTTTTATTTTTTTTTCGTTGTTTGAGTCTTTGTTCATGTCATTTTTGACTAAATATCATTTTTTTGTGCTTGTCTTGTGCTTTGTTCTTGTTTTCCTTTATTTTGTAGGTTTTCGGGTGAAAAGAATGATGTTTTAGAAGAGTTTCGGCCGGTTGGGTTGCCGTCGATCAAGTCGTGCTTTAGAAGCTCTCAAATCGCCGGCCACGTTCCCATCGAGCATCGGCTCGGTTGCCGTCGACCAATCTTGCATAAAAGAACTCTCAGGTCATCGGTCGGAGCTTACTTGGCGTCGGTTGTGAGCATCGAGCTGAGCCGTCAGTCGACGACACAGTATCGTCGTTCGACGGCTTAGTGAAAACATGGGCTTTTCGGCCCAGTCGCGAGGATTTGACCTAGTTTCACCCCAAACCTATAAATAGGGGTTCAAGTGGCATATTTTGAGAGTTCTTTTTCTCTTTTTACGGCTTTCTTTTAGAATTAGATTAGAATACAATTTTTACATACTTTCTAGTTAGATTCATTCCTTTTCTCGAATCGTGACAACCGGTTACTTGGGATTTTAGTACTTTTGTTTACATTTGTGTAAGTACATTTATTCCACTTCTTTAGTTAATACATTTATGCTTTCTTCCATTACTTTCGATTTATTTGCTTTAATGAGTAGCTAAATTTATCCGGTGGGATTCTAATGGATGAATTAATTGTGAATAATTCTTTGAATCTTTCGATTTCTATTTTTCTTCCATTGAATCAATCAAAATATGTTTTCAATGAGTTTTGATAATAATATTCTTCAAATAAAAAGTTTGGG
>AYJT01017923.1:0-14324 GCA_001278415.1 Ocimum tenuiflorum | reverse complement strand
CAGGGCGTGAGTACAAAAGCACTCAGTGGGCACATTGCCAAAAACATGCTTACACAAAATAAAGGTGTTGCCTGTTCATACATGCAGAACATGGGGGTTTTAGTAAAAGAACCCATGAACGCGAAATCATTTAATTTTATGTGTGCAATTTAAAGTCATGCTATCTGTTATCCAAACAAGAACTGACTAGGGGGCAGCCTCCCAATCTGATCATTGTGCATAGTCACCTCATAAATCACTACAAGTGTGAGCGGCACGGGTGTACCTAATCAATGTCTTCCAAGCCGGAACATCAACTTACTCAACAGCTTCCAGAGCCGGATCATCATCATAGACAGATAAGCATGCAAAACATTTATAGGCCAACACATTGAATTCGTAAACACTGCACTTGAGGATTTTCACAATATGGTAAACATGTATGTGTGCACGTATTTTAGTTTAAGAAAGCCCACCTGTCATCCTTAATGCTTAGTGGGTTTCTTTTCGTCGAGCTCAGTCCGCTTCATGTCCTCTTGGCACATACACCTTCACAGTAAGTTGGGACCGTATGAGGATTTCATCATCGACTCACTTAACAATTGTTATCGTATTTCATAATTTAAGGTTCTTAATTCAGTCGACGGGTTTGGAGTGGAGACTCGAGTATAAGCAGATCAAGAACAGAATAAATTTCATCAAGTTTGCAAATAGGATTGGATTGATCAGACATGGATCGGGTCGATCATCTCTCAAAACGACTAAAATAAGGATCAAAGTATCGGGCGATCAATAAATTTTGGCTAGGATCGGGTCGATTGATTGATATAATTGAGGGTCTGATTGAGTCGATAGGGTTGGGTTGAGTCATTTATTTTTTGGAATGGATTGAGGGTTCGAGGCTCGATCGCATCAATCAAAATAGAAACTATTGGGTCAATCAAAGTCGGTACGGATTGAGGAATTCGAGGCTCGATCGATGGAAACATTATTGGGTCGATCAAAGTTGGATCGGATCGAGGGATTCAAGGCTCGATTGCATCAATCGAAATGAAAACTATCAGGTCAATCAAAGTTGGCTCGGATCGAAGGATTCGAGGCTCGATTAATGAAAACATTATCGGGTTGATAAAGCTGGGTTGGTTCAATGGATTTGAGGCTTGATCAATGGAAATATTATCAGGTCAAGAAAGTCGAGTCTTCGAGGGATTCGAGGCTTGAGAAATGAAAGCATCATCGGGTCGATCAAATCGGATTAGTTCGAGGGATTCGAGGCTCGATAAATGGGAGCATCATCAGGTCGATCGAGACATCTAGAAAGTCTCGGGAATTTTATGAACTTTCTCATTTTTGGTCCAAATCAAGTGTTTAAGATGTCTATGGATTCATAAATTCGAGAATAATAATATTATGGAGTCAAAGCCAACATTCTAACATGTTTTGGGCATCAAATTCAAGAGAGAAGAAACTAGGGTTTGGGCAAAGGTTCTCAAATCAACCAATGATCAACGTGGGGATTTAAGATATGATAACAGCATGCTTTAATCATAAAAAATCCAACAAATAGAACATTATTTAAGGTAGCATGCTTGATTGAATGATGAGAGGGGACTAAAGTTTACCTTGAAATGGATTTTCCCTTTCGATTCGACGTTCTCTGGATCTTGCGGTCGGATAAATTGTCTAAGTGTAGAGTGAGAAACAATTTTGCAAGAGTTTGGGATCAATTTTGAGAGTGAAGAAATGAGGGGTGAAGCCCTTTATTTATAGATGAGGGAGGGCATGTCATGATAAAATTAATGATGTCATCAAAGTCTCTAAACCAGTGGCACTGCGTATTCGTCCATTTCGATGTCCGATTTTCGATCCAATTGAACGAAAATATTTCTACAAAATTTATGGACCATAATTTGCTCAAATTGTCGACTTCTGAACCATATCATCATTTGAGATTCGTGACCGGTATTCCCGATAAATAGTAAAATAGCGATAACTTTTATTCTACTTATCTGTTTTGAATAGCGATAACTTTTATTCTACTTATCTGTTTTGAATTTCGGAATCACCTCGAAATCCCCATGAAATTTTCTATCATTTAAAAGCATATTTATCATCATATGATGACAAAATAAGAATTCGAATTTTCCTTAGTTTTCTATTAATAAAATAATTGTATAATTGTGGGAAAATATTATACGGAGTGTTACACTTAAAGCTCTCTCTCTCTTTAAGTCATTCAAGCTTTTTGAGTTTCTATACTCGATATCACCGGAGAACTAGCAGTCGTTTACTGCTTAAGGTTTCTGAGACGTCTCAATTTCTTTCTAAGACAAAAACTCAACCAATCTACGTTCATGAAGGAAACTCAAGCCTTCAACCTGCAGAACAAGAAGCCTAGGAAGCGGATTCCTGTAAAGCTTTGAGCTCAGTCGTGCCTGTGACCGAGAACGAAGGAGGTTCTCTGTTAGAGAAGATAGGTAATTGTAAACCATGTTCAAACACCATGTACAATTATTTATAGTGGACTTTCCTTCGTGGAGAAGGAAGATAGGACATATGATTTTTATATCCGAACCTCTATATATATCATGTATTATTTACGTACTTTCTGTATCTTGTTTATTATTTACAAGTGTTTTAGAACCCAGCTACCACCTGTAGCTGGAGTATAGCTGTAAGAAATCCTAAATCCTACTTGTTAACACAATTCTCAAAGAACCAGCTGACTTGTTCACAAGTCAACTAAGGTAATCATAAGGGTCTACTTAATCTGCATTTAGATTCTAACGCTTCCACAATCTATTATAAACTTTGATTTGTGACCATCAAGTGGTATCAGAGCAGTTGGTCCAAAAGACTGACTGTTCTTGAGTCACTCAGACCAGATCCATATTTCTTATAATTGTTGCGAGCAAGATCTTGGTTGATATATTAGAGAGATGGCTTCAACAAGATTGCCCAAGTTTCTGATGGAAAACTATACCAACTGGAAAAGGCGTGTAAAAGATCACATTCTAAGCCAACATGAGGATATGTGGCAAGTCATTGGAGAAGGGCCAATCAGAACAGAAAAGATCAACACCAACCGCCAAAATAATGATCAACCGGAGTTCATAGAAAAGTCGCATGCTGAGTAGACTTCAAAAGATAAACGCCGACATCAACTGGAATATCTAGCTTAAGACATCATCTTCTCAACTCTTTACAAAGATAGAATGAAAGATATTGCAAACTGCGACACATCCAAAGAGATATGGGATTTTTTGGAGGAACTATGCAAAGAATCAGATCAAATCACTAGAAACAAACTCCAAGTTCGATTGAAAAATATGAATCTTTTGCCATGCTAACTGGTGAATCTGTACAGGAGATGGAGGCCCGGTTCAACTCCATTATAAGTGAAATGACAGCTCTGGGTCGCAAATACCAATTGCTGAGTTAAATACAAAGATCTTGGCGGGGATGCTAAGAGAAAACTGGTTTGTGAAAGTCACTGCGCTCAAAGAATGTGATTTGTCAAAGATGTTAACCAAGGATGTGTTTGCATCTCTTCGAGCTCATGAATTTGACCTAGCTCGTCTGAATGAGAATGAATCAACGAAGACTACCCAACAGCCATTAAAGCTGGAGAATACGACCCCATTCGTTAAAAAGAATTTTTCTCCTCGCAAGCCGAAATGATAATAATTTACTACATCAGCTAACAAACCCTCATTGTCAGCTGAGAAATCCCCAGTCAATGTCGTTCAATAACTAGAAGAGCAAATGTGTATTCTAACCAAGAAGTTGGAAAAGGCCAGGTGCATAGTTCAAATAGTTGCTTAAGATGAAAAGACAACTGAAAAGTCTTAGTTTTTAAGAAGGCAACAATGCACTTGCTTCGAGTGTAGTTCAGCTAACCATCTTAAGTTTGATTGTCCTAAGATAGGTGAGGAGGAGCGAACCAAACTAAAGAAAAGCTTTCAAAGAAGGGTGTCAAAGGCATATGCTCAAGCCACGCTGACAAGATCTGAGGTGTCGGACATTCCCTATGATGATGACAATCTAGATTCTGAGTCAGTTGTCATTTCTGATGATGATGAACCACTGGTGGCATTCATGGCTGACATAAGAGAGGAAGAGACTAAAATAGCCTTAACCTCAACTGAAATGAGGTAATTGACTCTTCCCTAGTTGTGCATGTGTCTAAGCATGAAAATGAGGACTTAGAGTCATATCATTTTGATTCTGAGGACCTATCTTTAGAATCTTTATCTAAAGATTTTGATTACATGTGTACACTTCAGAAAATCCTGAATCCTAAATCCCTTTTCCAATTCAAATTGCAAATTTGGAAATTGATTGGAAATTGCTCCAGCGGTCGAAATATCACATACATTTATGGTCGTCTAGACTTTGGAGCATAAGTTCAAAGTTAACGATGGTCACAGAACATGGACAGTTGACCTCGGGAATAGTAAATACAATTTTTGGGAATTTGACTTGGATCTGATACCGTGCTCTCATGCGTCTGCCGTGATACGGTAAACTTATTTTGTAATAATTTACATATTTCTTAAATAGTTTACATTGTTTAAATTTTTCTTTTTTTCCACAACTTTGCAAAGGTCAACTTTTACGACTATGTTCATTATTACTACAAAATGTCAGCGTGGCGATCTGTATATGCAGAGACAGTCAATCCATTATCTCCTCAGAAAGAATGGGAACTTTCGTCTGACACCGATGCACTGATTATGATGCCTACAATTGTTACTCAACAAGTAGGACGCCCGAAAAATTGTCGCCGCCTGTCTGGTGCTAAAGCTTCTAGCAGTAGGAGTCGAGTTCTAAAAACGTGCAGCATATGCAGATCGACAACAAATACAAAGAACAAATGCCTAGATAGATCCCAAAATTGAACATTGCATCATGGTGATGATTTTGTATATTGTTTATGAATTACTAATTTTGGATTTTCAACATTCTTCATGAATTAATTAGTTACGAATTGCTAATTTTTCTATTCAGTTAGGAATATAAAATTCAATTTATATTGTGGTTATTAATTTTGCTTTTTAATGGATTTTGAAAATTTTCAATTTTAATTTTAAAATTGTCAGGAATTTCAATTAGATTTCGTGTTTAGGATTTAAAATGTTAGTAATTTCAACTGTTACGATTGAAATGAATTGAAATGAAATTTCCTAATTCCTATCGGAAATTGAATTGAAATGAAATTTTCTATTTCAATTTCCTATTGAAAATACGGAATTTGTTAGGAAATGCATAATTAAGAAATTCATTTCCGATAGGGATTAGGAAATTCACATAGGAATTTAAATTTCTAAAATCCTAACAATTATTTCCTAATAATTCCGTAATTCAAACATTTCTTTCCTAATGATTTCTAAAATCCTAACAACTACTTCCTAATTAAATTCCTATTGGAAATTCAATTCCTAAGTCCGATATGGAATTCCTATTGGAAATAACTTTTTAAGTCCTTTAGGAAATTCCTATCGGAAACTAATTGAAAATCCTAACAATTATTTTCAAATTAAATTTCTATCGGAAATTCAATTCCAAAGTCCGATATAAAGTTCCCATCGAAAATAAATTTCCTAAGTCCTATCCGAAATAAATTTCCTAACTCCTTTAGGAGATTCATATTAGAAATTCAATTTCTGAATTCCTAACGGAAATTCAATTTCCTAATTCCAAATAAATTTTAATTGGATTGGGTGATTTATTGGTTCGGATTTAAATTTTTTCCGATTACGAAATCGTAAATTTGTGAAAAGTCAAATTAAATTTCCAATTAATTTAAAATTGTGAAAACAAAAAAGTATAAGTAGTTAGGAATTATAATTTTGTGGATATGAATTATGTCTTGGTTAGGAAGTCATGGTTAGAATTGTCAATTTTTCTTTTAATTTGTGAAATCAATCATTGACATCGCATGAAATTTTGTGATGTATGACTTTTCAGCAAGGGCAAAATAGAAAGTTCATTCAAATTTGACTAGTTTGTAAATGTTTTTATAAAGTGGTTATTTTTGCTTTTGTAATAGCCAAAGTAGTTACTTTCAATAATTACCACAAATTCTTAATATCTTGCTTTTTATCTTACGCTTTTTATTTTCCTCTATTTTTTTACTGCAGTGAAACAAAACTTCTTCGATTGTTTCACTTTATCTATCGTTTTCCTTAAAGTCAAACCTATAATATTGCATAAGTATCGTCATATTTTGAATAATTGGAAGTATTCTAAATGAATTTTAACTTTTTATTTACTCATAAGATATTATCTTTATTGAATGAGAATATATTGCACGAATATTGTGTTAAACTTTAAGATGTCCCGAAACATAATGAAAAATTTGGCATTAATTCTAATAATTTATTTTCTTACTTGTAAATGAGGCAAATGTGTTTACAACTAAAGTACGTATTTTCTTACTTGTAAACGAGGCAAATGTGTTTACAACTAAAGTATAGTTTTTAAGAGTTGAAATCGTTAAGTCATTCATGCACTAGAAAGGTCGAGCAATCTAGTATATTATGTGAAAATGAGATATCATAAGAGCTTGATTTTGAATATCTTATTAATGATTTTTCTACTAATTAGAATATCTAAATTATTTTAAATAATTTTTTTATAATCATTTTTTCGTCGTATTTTTGTATTTGTTAGTTGCTTTCCAAAAATGAAAATTTCTAATCATATTGCATGTGCCGCAATTGCAAAGTTTTAGCATTTTATAATATATGTGCTAAAATTTTAAGGTCCCATTTTTCTTTTTCGCCATAGGCCCCGATATGTCGCGGCCTCTTAATCTAGAGCCTAAAGGGGAGGTTGGCATCCACTTTGACAAGGATTGCTTTCTTTGAAGTGTCCCTTTCTTCCGTTCACTGCACTACATCACACAAATATAGTTGATTTATTTTGTCTTTTGTTGAATTTTTTTCATGATTCGGTAGACAATTTGATAAGACAATGTTATTTTTTTTTTCATATTTCAAAATACGATCCATCATGTTAGCTAATTGATTACGATAAATTGAATCGAATTTTGTTGCTTTTTTCTTCTGTAAGACCTCGATGTGACAAGAGCAAGGGATTTAAGAATCAATTTTTTTAGATAAGGGCTAAAGTTACTCGGGGGCTGTTTGGTTTAATTATTCAGAATCACTATGGTATGAGTTTGACTATGATATAAGTTTGATAATCTAAAGAATGCATATGAATTTGAACATTGGGATTGAACGAAAATGAAATACGAAACTCAAGGGTAAGCAAGGGTTTGGAAATTCCCTTTTTTTGGAGAATGATTCCCAAAAATTATTTCACCTACCTCTTTACCAAACAGTGAGTTTTTTAAATCATTCCATTCCCTGATTCCGATACCCACAAACCAAATAACCACCTTATTTTTGATTTTTTTTACCCCATACTCTAGAGTGGATCTCGATAGATATGAAAGATCTCCCTCCAGACATAATTCTATATGATGAGACAAGTAGGAAATTCTATTTATTCACGATATTCCTTTTCATATACCCTAATGGCAATCTTGTATTTTACATGTCCATAAATAGTGCTTTGAATGACTCAGATTGAGGTATTTCAAATTGTTCACTGACACGGACGGGCAGAGTCGGGGACAACCTCTGAAATTATTTCTTCGGTATATAAGATGAGGGACACATTTCTGAGAAGCAAATGCCTGCACTTCTATAAACTAAATCTTTGGGTTATCATTTGTTGCGGTAGAACAGATTATAGGGGCTGCAAGTTACATTTTGTTCTCTGGAGAAACCCCAACTAACTTCTATATTTTCAACACCCAAAGATTAGCGGTAGAGCGAGACAAATAATCCAGTCAAGGTAAAAGAAGATGGACCAACTACAAATCTCGTACACAATTTGCCCCACACACTCATCTTCTCCTATCACTTCCGTAAGGTCCTTCACTCTCTTTATCCTTCAAAAGGCCCAGTAGAGCAAGGAAGCCAAAAAAGAAGAACCCACCAGACCAATGGCCACCTCCGCCGCCACCGCCACCTCCACCATCACCATCATCACGGGGTGGAAATCCCGTTCCACCATCATCTAGTTCTGGAGATTTTTCTTTTCCTAGAACAAAGTCACAAAATACTGTTTCAGTAATTGGATTAAGGCATAAGTCATAGCTAATTAAAGAAGACGCTCAGGTTCTTTACAGCAAATACAGGACTACGATAAATGCACAAGTCTACCGGAACAACACTGACAGTCACACAAGGCTCAAATACATTAATCAAGCAGACTTAGCTCAGGTTATAGAAGCTACAATATTCTATGATGAGTAAACCAAGTAGATAGAAAACGATTTCACCTTGGATAGGAGCAACTGTAATGGTAGATGACTGGCGAGTAACGGTTTGGGTTTGTTCTGCAGCACAGGTGGCATTCTGCATTTCAAAGATCACGATAAATTAAGCAGTTCTACGTAATTTTGACCCCAGGTCAGATCACTATTAAATGCAGAAGGAAAACCGAAATTTTAGATATTCTCAACAAGTTATTCAGTAAAACAATCTTAAATTCTTTCCGCATCATCTGTAAATACTCCAAAAAATGTTCAACAAATTTCGTAAAGCCTCTCAGTTCATTAGCAGCATAAATTAGCAGGAAGATTGAAGGCAACACAAAATGTTGCTGGCTACCAACAGATAGCTGTATTACATATTATAAACAAAACATTAAATATAGAAAATTACCAGAGCAGCAGCATATATCACAGAAGCACGCTTAGCTCTGGAAGAATGGGTAATGATTCTTTTCCTTTCAAGAAGATGAAACTGCGAGCAAAGAGGCTTCACTCGAACTGGATTTTGCCGAACATTATAATGGGTAATGATTCTTTTCCTTTCAAGAAGATGAAACTGCGAGCAAAGAGGCTTCACTCGAACTGGAGTTTGCCGAACATTATTTTGAGGCTTTTGATCCTGCAATTGTACTAAGAACAAATAAATCCTCCATGTTAGTTAATAACAGCATAATGCTTCAACTGACAAATTGTAAAGAAAACTGAAATAATTTGTCACTTTCGTATATAACTTATTTGTAGCACATGATCCTCCTAAACTTACACAGAATCCAAGGGTGCAAGCATAAGATCATCATTCAAGGAATTAATTAATATTCTTGAATCCTTCCCAATGCATGCAACTGATGAACCACAGAGTGCATTTAAAACCACACCTTTAAGGGCTGAAAGATGAGCCATGAAGGGGGAAAAACATCTGATTGCATTAGTAGCTCCTCTACTTGATGCAATCAATTGTTAGGGGCGACCAATGGTCAGTTCGGTTAAAAACCAACCTGAACCGATCATAACCCAAACCCAAACCCAAAAAAACTTATAAAAGAGGACCTGAACCTCCCAAACAATTAGACGTTAACCGACCCAAAACCGCCCCGAACCGAACCTTCGGTTTGGGTTGTAGCTGAATCATGAAAGACTTACCAAATGTAGTATCATTCATATAGATTAATAAGATTATTCAGATTCATGGTTTTAAATGTGAGTAAAATGATATGAAAGCTATGCATTTTTGTTTTATAATTTGAAATATTTTGCTACGAGGAATGATAAGGATAGTGCTTTGCTGAGAGCCAATATGTTGACTTATCTCACTCTGTGGAGAAAAGAGAGACAATGCGCATCCAAGGAAAAAATAGAAACTGATTCTGGTGCGTTCATATTCCATAACAGAGTTCAAGTAGATGCTGCATCCGTGATAATACATGTTGCTGAATGTTGCGTGCTGGCCATTAATTTTACAGCAACGGAACATTGTAGTCTGTAGAATTGTAAAAGACGCCAATCCACCTTTATGATTTGAATATGAAAGATATTGAAAGATTTTTTAATGATTTAGATTTTACCTTTTTTATCTGTTAGAAATTAGGAAGATACAACATATATATATATATGTATGTATTTATTTTATACATAATTCGGTCGGTTCGGGTTTACATGTAAACCAGAAATTTAAAAAAAAAAACTTACCCAACCCATAAACCGAGAATTTTTTACCCGACCTGAACCCGCCCAAAACTCTTCCATTTGATTCGGTTTTCGTTCAACAGTTCAGTTTTGCTCACCCCTATCGATTGTTCATGCCTTCATGGTGCATAGCAGAGTGCATTTGGAATCTCAGGCCCAACTAGAGTTAATGGGTATACTAATGCTATCATAATTTATGCTATTCGTCATAATAATCTGAATACGACCTCACTCGGCCTTCTTGAGGTTTAAGCACTGAGCAAACATTTCAGGAGGGTTTTACACAATCATAACACATTTCTCTAACCCAATCACAGATCTTCAAAACATATTGAATAGTATATACTATATATCATGCGTGACAAATGGACGCATTACTCAACTCGGATCACATTAGTCGGTGACAACACAAACTATCTAAAAAAGATTTAAAATCATTAGCTAAAAACAACTATTTTAATCATTGCAGAGATTTAAATATACCAGGGCACAGTGATGTGATTGGCCCGGTAGTAGTGGCAGCGAGCGGCATCTCCTTATCTATTATAGATACCACCTGCAGTAAGAAACTTTCAGTTTGTATATTGCTTAAAATCAGCTATAAGATTTTCTGAGTGCGAAGTGGCTTGTCTTAATTGCCGAATAACGTCCTAACATAAACAATCTGTAGCTCGAGTCAAACAATTGCGATTAAAACAAAATCACTCTGCGCTAACAAAACCATACAGAGCCTAAAAAATTACATGGACTTAAGGATTCAAAAGTAGAGAATTGCTATATGGAACAAAACAGAAAGACTAGAAAAACATCCTCCTCTTCAAAAAAATCAATAGAGACCACCAACTCCCAACGGAAGCGCCAGAAACTACGCGGAAGCAAACCGTAGGAGAAATTTACCCTATTCCATGATTAAAAGCCTATTCTAAACCGAAAACCAGATTAACCAAATCAAATATGAATAATTTCGGATAAAGTAAAATCAAGTGCTTGAAGATGGAAAAAACAAAGAAGCGCACACGAACAAATTAATCTTCACCTAGAAAATAATTGCAATAAGTTGACATGGAAGAATCAACGGGGCATGTATCGAGAAAACCTAATTTTGAAAAGAAGAGGAAAATCAAAGGCGCGTAGCTTACCTAGAATCGGCCGGAGCAGCGCACGAGAGAGAGAGAGGCTAGGAAAATGAGAGAGCGGATTAGAAGAAGAAGAAGAAAAAAAAAACGATGTAAAAAGGCCCATTTATGTTGTGTGCCTCGCACGTGAGTCGAGTCTCCTTTCAACTTTGACTTGGAGTCACCGACTGACCGCCTCTTACGGAAAATTCTGTCGTTCCATCTGCTCCATCTCCCACCACAGAGATGGCGGCACCTCAATTTCTCCAATTCAAAAACAAAATATTTGATTTATTATATTATATGTAAAATAAAATAGAGGAATTCTGGAAGACTTAGCTATAGGTGTAGTTTGTGAATAAAATCATTAACTTTTTTTTAGATGTAACTGAAAACGTAGAGATTAATTCATAATATACAAGTTGTGCATATCTATCGTCCACAATTCCGTCAATTGCTTTGCAACTCTACCAGTATTTGGATACAACATTTTTCCTCTGGGAAGAAGATCTCTAATAAATCATCTGATATTATATATTGCCTAGTTAATTTTGTGGAATAAATCATGTATCATGCAAAAATATAATTTTAATTGTATATGGTTTATAATCAAATGTCAACTCCCTTTGGTCAATGATCATGTAAACTAATAAATTTTTTTCCATGTGCTCTTTTTAATTGAGGTGGGCATTTTCGTATTTTGTGGGTATTTTTTTTATCTGGGCATATATATATATATATTATATATATATATATATTTTAAGGTGTAGCAAATATAAAAATGTTCATCATATTAGGCGAAAAATGTCCAATAAACATAAAAATTGCATGAGTTCACAGGTTTATTTACCAAAAAGAGTTCACATACGGTTACATCTCTTATGCACAATATCTATATATATACAGAAAGATAAACAGATTTCAGTTTGAGTGCGAACTGAGTTCACTTCTTATGCATAATTTTTGTATGGCCTTATATCAATAAAGTCATTACAATTGGAATGCCTTACTTTATTCGTAATTCTTACATACTCAAGATTCACTCAAATATGAAATATCCGTATATTTCTAGCCTTGCAATGGAAAGATCCGGCGGGTGGTGGGCGAGCAAAGGCAATGAACCGCCGATGACTGCGCAGGCTTGCCCACGCCATTGGTTGGCCCTTCTCCCACTTCAACCTTTGGACAGGAACCTGCTACTTTCCTAGGCTTATTCATCTGCTCCATCCTGTTCAACAATCCTGACATTTTGCATGGTAGCATTTATTAAATAAGCCAAATTTTTGGGATTACCAGAAAAGAGGTCTTTCTTTTTTCTTTGCTTCTTGAATTCTTGTAAGTGGAAGTGTTGGGCCTCATATATAGGCTACTTTAATGTTTTCTGGTAGAGTTTCTGGCTTGTTTTAGGTATATGTCGAGTCATAATCCACTTAGGATGGCAATAATTCATGATTCGTGGATTGTGTTTTTTGTAAAGGCTAGTTATGGGAGATGTTTTCCTACCGTCAAAATAGGACATGAGTCATTTGGATAATTGGATTATATAGACTCTCTCCATCAATCAAAAACAGAACATGCAAGTATTTGGAATGTCCAAATCTTGATACCTATTACTGGTGAGCCTTCAAAGTACAGGGCTTCCTCTCACTCTAGTAACTTCCTCTGTATTTTCACAGCTTATCAACATGGGACTTTTTTCTTTTCATTCTCTCCCTGCTTGCCAGAAAAATAATGTAACACCTAAAATACATTGGAGGATTTTAATGCATCTTTACTTTTCTATCCCCTGCTTACAAAGAGGGCAACGTGACATAATCCTGGGGAATATGCAGAGGAGATGGAGCTTGGGAGCTCGATCGTATGACCCAAGATGCGTGTCGAACACCCACACGTTGGCCATCACAAACCATATCGCAAACACTAGTTCCAATGAAGTCTTGCACTTGAGCACACCCTGCAGATGTCTGAGTTTGTAATTTTTAATATCAGAATGAATGTGAATTCAAACGTGTTTCATCTTTTCTATTTTGATTATTATCGTGGATGTAAAGATCGTCCTAGGCGTCTTCTTGCCAAAATGAAAACCATGTAATCGGTACTAGTAGGCGTAGCTTACGCCGCCGAGTTTGGCAGGCTAGATAGGCAAATTTTATGCATTTTAAGATCTTTTTTACGAGTTTTTAAACTTTCAATTGGTTCGTGTCATTAGAACTCATAAATTTGATCTTATATAATATAGGATTATATGAAAAGACAAAAATTAGTTATGACCATGTGAATCAAATTTCTTATGTAAGTTTACATTATGCTTAATTATATTATATATGCACGTCTATATCTATATCGCACTCGGCTTCAGTTGCATATATCAATATAAGACTTGTGCAAATTTATTATTATAACATAGATTTTGAAACTTTGAAAGCACAACTCATTATAAAACTAACAAATACAAAATTGTGTCTAAAACTATTTCAAATTTTAAATATGAAAAAAATAAAAGATAAAAAAGAGGTGAAGTGCCTAGTCCCTAAAAAGAGGTGAGACTAAAATTTTAACGACTAACAATGACTCAACAAAACAACCTACTCCCACATTGAAGTAAGATGCACTAATTTTCAACACTCCCCCTTAGTGCATGCTTACGGCTGAATACTCCAAGAGCTGCTATGAGAGATTCAAATTTAGCTTTTCCCAATGTCTTTGTGAAGATGTCTGCAACTTGATCACTTGAAGGTATTCCTTTTAAATCAATTTCTTCATTCAACACCTTTTCGCGAATACAATGATGTCGAACTTCAATATGCTTGGTTCTAGCATGAAAAATTGGGTTTGAAGAAAGTTTACCTGTAACGCCCCGGGCCACGGGGTGGGAGCTCGTAGCGATATGACGACATAATGGGTCCGCTAACAACTACTTGGCCCGTCCCCGCATTGCCAAAATGGTTAACCCAAATTGTTAGAAAGTCCATAAGCCCACCTTATAAACCATAAAAAATTCTTGTACCCAACCAATGTGGGATATTAAATTAGCGGCACTTTCATTGTCACAGAAAATTGCTACAACATAATCAGCAGCACCAAAGATATCTTTGATCAATCTTTTGAGCTAAGCGCATTCTTGAGCTGCCATTGATGCTGCCATGTACTCAGCCTCCATACTTGATAAAGCAACTACAGATTGCTTCTTACTG
>AYJT01017921.1:0-11103 GCA_001278415.1 Ocimum tenuiflorum | reverse complement strand
TCTTCCAGTGGGGTGGCAGCAAGGTCAGCAGTCTCACAACTCCTTCAGTCGTGGTAACCCTGAAAGCGTGTGCCTCGGCCCAAATATGGAAGTAACGGATGAGGAACTCTGCTATATCGCACCCGTGACACTATTTGTACGTGCGATAAGCTCGCACCCTCTACTCAGGAGTCGCTCGTGGCAACCTCTTCTTAGCCGTATACTTTCTTCGAGCCATCTGCACAAGAGATCTAGGCGTCAGTATATCGGTAAAATAACTTAATGCAATGCTACAACAACAACGAAGAATAATGATAAAAGTGTTACACATCAAGTCTTAAACAATTTCTATTTTCATACTACTCCTCTAATCGTCCCGATATGCTCTACCTCTTAATTCCCACTAAGTACCCGTGGTGATTCAAGTCATCTATTATGAATTGTCATGGCTGCAAAAATATTTTACCACTCTAAGTGGCCAAACACTATAGTCATTAGACTTGGTTACTAATAATCGGTCTTTTTACATGTATTTTGATTGAGTCTTTGTGTTGTTGTTTTCGACCGATTATCAATGTTTTGTGTTTGTCTTGTGTTTTGTTCTTGTTTTCCTGTGTTTTGTAGGTTTTTGGGTGAAGAAATCAAGTTTTGGAAGAGTTTCGGGTTGCCGGTACCGAGTTAGCGCCCAATGGTTGAGTTCCCGTTGAGCAAGTAATGTGTTGGAGATTCTCGGGTCGCCGATACTAAGCCGGTGACCGTCGGTTACACAGCCGTTGACCCAGCCCAAGAATGCAGCTCTCGGGTCACCGATTCCCAACCGTCGGTCGTCGGTTCCATGGGTCAACCGAACCATCGACCGATGGCTCAGTCCCGTCGGTCGATGATCGTGTTTTCGATGGGCTTTCTGGCCCAGATTCACGGGATTTTGCCCTGATTTTTCCCACACCTATAAATAGGGTTTCAAGGGGCGGGATTTGCAGTTTTTGATTCTATAGTTTCATCCCTAGTTGATTTCAATTCATAGATAGGTGCTTTTCGCGTATGTAGAACAACCTTGGCATATCGTTCAAAGTCTTGTTCTACGATTCATGATTTCATACAACATCCATGGGCAATTTTGATATCAGTCACAGTTTTATGTAGCATGCTCGATTCACATATCCTTAACACATAAACACACATTGTTCAGTCATGATTGTAATCACATAATGAACCTTGTTCTTTTACAGTGTTTGGTTCCACAGAGTTTGCAATGTTGAGATTTTACTCGTTCCTCATTTGAAAATTTCAACAAGTTAGTAGACATGCAATGACTGGAGTCCAGATATTAAAAATTTGGTGTTCGAATATGCAATACTTTTCTTTTCAAAATACTTTTATCATGTACTAGTTTTGAAGGAAGATCTTGAAACAGTCGTGAAACCTTAAAAAAATGATTTAGAAATTTCCTTTTCCTGCTTGGTTGAGGCAGTGATTCAGAACGTTGAGCGACCATATTCAATTCTTGGGTTTCTAGGGAGTGAGCGAAAGGATGTTGGTTCAAGAAAAATGCTAGCGGTTCAATACTAGCTTAAGTTTGGAAAGGATGAATCAGGTCCAAGACGATTGCCGCTCTAATACCACTCTCTAACACCCCGCCAATTCTGAGTCAGCAGGATGCTACTCGTGTGTGGGAACAAAAATAAGTATAATCGAGCAATCATTCAAACAAAATAATGGATAAAGGAGAAACATGCATAGAGCAATGAATGGGAGTAAAATAGTACAAAACCAGCATATTTGAATTTGAGTACATGACCAAATATTTAAATTGTTTAAGAACAATAAAAACATGGTTGGGATAGACATATGATGATGCACACCCCAGGGCATTTAATATCTCAAAACTAGAAGGGGTCGCTGCTCAACGTTGTCGACTCCTCGCTGCTCAATCTGCACATTTGGAAATATATGCAGGCGGTGAGTAAATGAATACTCAGTGGACATATCGCCGAAACGTTACACACATAAAATCAATTTGTGTTGCCTATACAAGTAGCTGAGTGTGGGGGTTTTAGTTAGGAAAGATCCCACAAATGCCAAAATAATTTTACAGTATGCATGCAGTTTGGTTACTATGCTATCTGTTTTCTATTCATTTACCAACTAGGGAGTAGGCCTCCACACTCTAGTTGTTGTGCACAAACACCTCAGAAATCCCTACAAGTGTGTAAGGGACGATACACCATCATCATCATTGTTATCACCACACCATCATCACGAACCTCCATCAATCAATAATAAATCACGGGTATTCCTTAACAACTCCCTTAGCAACGGTTCACGCAAAAGAGATAGATAAGCATGCAAAACAATCATAGGCAACCACATAGTTTCACCACATGCCCGCCTTCGAAATAGAGTAATCTCGTGTGAGGATATTAATATTAATTCAAAATAGAGACTACATATTCTACATGCACCATGTTTGATTGTTAATACTTTCATTATTGTTATCGTAGTCATCGGGTTTGGAGTGGAGACTCGAGATATAAGACATGAAGTGGTTTGTTAAATTTATAAAATAGAGTGTCTGATTGGGTCAATTAAGGACAAGATTGAGTCGATCGTGTAATGGATCGGGTGTTCAAGGTTCGATCGAGTCAATTAAAATTGAACATGATCGAGTCGATTGTGTTTGAATGGATCGAGGGGTTCAAGGTTCGATCGAGTCAATTAAATTTGAACATGATCGAGTCAATCAGGGTTTGGATTGAGTTGATCGTGTTTGAATGGATCGAGGGGTTCAAGGTTCGATCAAGTCAATCAGATTGAACATGATCGAGTCCATCAGGGTTAGAATCGAGTTGATGATGTTTGAATAGATCAAAGGTTCAAGGCTCAATCAAGTAAATCAAATTGAACATGATTGAGTCCATCAAGGTTAGGATTGAGTCAATCATGTTGGAATGGATCGAGGGTTTAAGGTTCAATTCAGTCAATCAGATTAAACATGATCGAGTCCATCAGGGTTAGGATCGAGTCGATCATGTTTGAATGAATCGAGGGGTTCAAGGCTCGATCGAGTCAATCAGAGTGAAAACATTATCGGGTCGATCAAACTCAGATCAGATTGAGGGATTCAAGGCTCGATTGCATCAATCGAAATGGAAACATTATCGGGTCGATCAAAGTTAGATCGGATCGAGAGTTTCAAGGCTCGATCGCATTAATCAAAATGGAAGCACTATCAGGTCGATCAAAGTCGGATCAGATCTAGGGATTCAAGGATCAATCGCATAAATCAAAATGGAAACATTATCGGGTCGATCAAGGTCGGATCAGATCGAGGGATTCAAGGCTCAACGGCGTCAATCGAAATGGAAACATTATTGGGTTGATCAAAGTCAGTTCTAATCAAAGGATTCAAGGCTCGATCGAGTCAACCGAAATGGAACATTACCAGGTCGATCAATGTTTGAAAAGTCTCAGGAATTGTTACATTTTTCATATTTTCGGTCCAAATTTGACGAAAAAGGTACCTATAGCTTCCTAAATTTGAGTACAAGCAGAATATAGGTTCAAAACTAACATTCCTACACATTTTGGGCATCAAAATAAAGATAGCAGAATCTAGTATTTTATGAATACTCCTCAAATCGTCACGAATTAGAGATAGGATTCAAAGAAATATGTAAGCCTACTTAAATCATCAACACACCAAGAAAACGTGATTTATAACCAGATTTGGGAGAACATGCTTGATTTGAAGATAAATGGGTGGCTAGGTTTTACCTCTCTTGAAGATGAAATGATGTGGTGATTTGAATGGCTGGTTTCCCCTCTTCGATTTCCCGAGTTTGGATTTCTCCCCGAGCTCCTAAGTCTTGATAAAAAATAAAGTGGAAAGAATTCGTGTGTGTTATTGAATTTAGGATGAATTTATGAGGGAGATAGCTCCTCGTATATATAGGAGAAGGGGAGAGGGTCAAGATAAAACTGATGACATCATCATCATCCATTCTCCAAAACCACGACGCTTCTAACTCAGTCCAATCGGTTATCGAGTTTTGGTTCGATCAAACAATAATATTTCTATATTATTTTCGGATCATATTTTGCCAAAATAATAGGGTTCCAAACCTTCATTGGCATTCAAGATTTTTATGACATAACCTTACGGTATCTACCGGTAAATCTTAAAATCGAGATAACTTGAGTTCTACTTATTCGATTGGGATTCCAAAACCAATTCCAAAATTCTCGTTAAAATTCCTATTTAATAGGGTATAATTTATCGCAGTTTAAGTTTAAAGAAAAATATTGAATTAATAGAGATACGCTCAGTTATCACATATATTAGTAATTAAATTACGAGGTGTAACAACTAGTCCACAAGTTGTCACGACTGTGATTTGGGTTTATATCTCATTTAGGTTTACCGATCATATAATCTACTGAAATCTCCTACATGCTATATGATCCAACCACTTATTACGAGCTAAACGGATTAGTTATTATATGAAATGTATGAAAATAATTATTTTATATACAAGCATAATAAAAGTTAGTTTTAAGTATACCAAAATCCAACAATAGTCATATTCCAACTAGATCCCATATGGATCTAATTCATCAATCAGGAATAGTAGTGTGGAATATAAGAGAATTGGAGAATCCTCGTGCATTCAATGAGGTACATTGGCCAACATCCAACGTTTTCCCATAACATGTTGTTTATTCGTGAAACAAAGTTGAAGGGCATTAATTGTGAATTATGGAGGTTTTCACTGGGTTTGTTTTTATATGCGAAGATCAACGGGGTGAGTTGGGATAAAAGGGTTGTATAGCTATTAAAGAAGCGTGTAGGTGATAAAGTCTATTCCAACTTATGCTATATTATGCTTGAGAATGCCAAAAAAAAGTTGGAAAAGATATAAGAGGGCGTGTAGGGGGATAATGGTGGGAAAAACAATCTATATTGGATGAGTTAGGATGGGGTTTAGGAAAATCAAAGCTTTTAACAAAGTTTACCCTCAATACATATATGGAATTTATGGAGCAAATCGGAATATGTTTTTCCCCAAGCTCTCAAGGTCAAGTACTTTCCGAATTGTACAATAATGGATGCCACAATCAAAAGCAATGCATCATTTGCAGATGATAGAGAAGGTGGAAGATGGAAATTGGGAAATGATAATTCCATTCATACACATATTTTTAGATGAATTTGTGAACGATTTCTCAAGTGAAATTTCAATATATCTAAAATCACAGACATATCTAAATCAAATACATTAGTATTTTTTTGGTTAGGAATAACTAGAGTTGTTAATTGGATCGGGCTTATCCAACCCAGCATGGCTCGGTATGACGACTAAAGCCTACCAGGAACGAGTAAAAAGCCACATGGGTTTAGTAGGCTTGGTTTGGATGGTTCATGGGCTCATAGTGGGTCATCTTTTAATTCCACATTCGTCCTGGGTCAAGCCCACCAACAAGCCCAGGACCAGGCTCGGACCAGCCCAAATGCGGGCCCAGGATAGGCCCGAACCAAATATAATAATATTTGATATTTTTAGATAAAGAATATGTAAATGGGTGGTAGTTGTAGTTTTATTTATAGAATAAGATGCAATTCCAAGAAAAAAGAACGTGTGAGATGAGCTGAGTTGACCCATTCTTTGTTGCATTCTGAAAAGCTTTTTCTGCGATGACCAAAAGAAGACCATTGACCATTCTGAAATGTTAAAAATAAAAAAATAAGTATCTTATACTAACTTTTTATTTATTACTTTCTAAATTGAATTCATCATTTCATCTCTATCTCCTCTTTCCCTCTTGAGACTTGAATGGCTTCTGCAATTTTTCTTCCCCTTTCTATTCTAGCCTCCCAAGCTCATGAAGTCAGTTTTAATGATGATGATGATGGCGGTAGTGGTGGTGGAATGGAGCCGGGATTTGAAATCTCATGTTGGAATTACTGTGATCCCGAGGGGTTGTATAAAAAATTTCAAGGACCAACATATTTAATTTCTAAGAAATTAAATAGCGTACAGTCGATCTACATTCCGCGTAGATGAACGTGGTATATTTCCTTTCTCAAATTCGAATTCCGGTGAGTGAGAAATAGTTGTTCGAAGTTGGTCACTTGGTGTAGTAAATGATGGTGGTGGGAAATCTGTAGGAACACATTTAATCTGTTAATTGTCCCACATTGGTTAATTAAACAAACTTGGAAGGGTTAATAATGAGGTTAATCTCGTTATGAAAATAACAAGTATGTCCATGGTAGTGTTGTGTGGATGCCCACACTCGCGCGCATGTCCACGCCCAGTCCCGGTACCGTGAGCCATGGTCTTTGGGCCATGGGCCGAGCCCGGTACATTTTGGGCCATGGGCCAATTGGGGTCGGGCCTAAAAGTTGGGCTCTTCGAAGCCAGCTAGTGGATGACACGTGGAACGCCAGATGTGTGGTAGTGGTAGGCGTGTGCCTCCACGACGTTATGTCTCTCGGTCTCCCGCAACACCATAATGTCAATTAGGTGAGACCGCTCTCTCCTTAATTGGCCGACGATCGAAACGGAAAGACTGCCATAATTGGCAGGTGCTCCCCCAGGTTGAACATGTCTATTATTAGGCATGTCTAGGTTCATCAGTTTTTACAGATTTTGAATTTCTAAAAAGCTTTCTGCACAAAAAACCCTTTGCAACTCTGAACTCATCTCTGTCCAGTTCGCCAGAGCCTTCCAGTCTGCGGTGCTGCAACTTGAAAGACGAAGCCGTTTCACCTTTGGGGACAGAACGCTAGAACCAGAGCACTAAGGGACGTATTTTGTCTTGCGGGTAGAGGACTACCTCGAATCGGCTATTAATTTTTTTCTCAGTCTTTTCTTTACGTTGTATTCTCCATTATTTTTTGTACTTTCTGTGTTCCTGTAACCTGTTGCCAGAGGTCTTGTACTTCTACAATCGCAAGACAAAATAGTACCAGACCTTGACATGGAGGATAACAGTCACAACTCTGCCAGCTCCCATAATGATGGCAACAACACCAACAGCAACAAGTCGGCAACAACACAATGAACAACACCAGCACGTTCAACGCCATGCTGGATTCATCAAGTGCTGCCCCCATGATGATGCAGCAAAGGACCCTTGTTGAGAAGCCGGCCAAATTTGCTGGGGCCGACTTCAAGATGTTGCAGCAGAAAATGTTGTTCTATCCCACCACGTTGGGGTTGGCGCACTTCCTCCATGAAGAAAGGCCCATGCTCGACGAGAAGGAAACTGACTTCCAGAAGAGGGCTACCTTCGACAAATGATCTCAAGGCGATTTCATTTGTAAAAATTTTGTACTGTATTATTTAGTAGACTCCTTGTATAGTGTATATGCCAATGTACCTAGTGTTAGGGAGCTGTGGGAAATGTTAGAAAAAAAGTACAAAACGGAGGACGCCGGTACTAAAAAGTACGTGGTGGCGCGTTATCTATCATTTCAAATGATAGATGATCGTTCGGTCGTGGAACAAGTACAAGATTTCCAACTCAGTATGTACAACATCTACATGGAAGGCATGCTCCTTCCCGACATTTTTAACATTGCGGCGGTGATTGAAAAATTGCCACCATTGTCGAAGGACTTCAAGAGTTACTTTAAGCACAAGCAAAAGACAATGACTCTTGAAGACTTAATTGTCAAGCTTTATATTGAAGAGGACAATTGTAGGGCTGAAGATCCTGAGCCGAGGGCTATGGATGCTAACGCTAATTTGTTGGAGCGTGGCGAACCATCCAATAAATGGAAGCGTGTGCAAAAGGACAAGGGCAAAAAACTTGTTAAGGTGCCCAAGTTTAGCGGCGATTGCTAAAACCGTGGCAAATCTGACTAGAAAGCAAGTGAGTGCAAGAAGCCCAAGAACAAAGGCAAAGGAAAACATAGTGCAAATGTTGTTCAACCAAACGATGATTGAGGACGACTTGTGTCCGATGATTTCTGAGGTCCTCCATGTGGACAATCCGAGGGAGTGGTTTGTGGACACTAGTGCGACATGTCACGTGGTTTCAGATAAGGGCGCTTTCTCCACCTACAAGGCTGTTGAAGGAAGAAAGCTTCACATGGGGAATCAAGTTTCCTACGATGTGGTTGGTGTGGGTAAGTGGTGCTGAAACTCACAAATGGAAAGGAGTTAACTCTGAAGGATGTTCTTCATGTCCAGGACATCCGTAAAAACTTAATTTATGGTTCTTTACTTGTAAACAATGGGTTTAAGTTAGTATTTGATTCTGAGAAAATTGTACTTAGTAAGTTTGAAAAGTTCCTTGGTCGAGGCTATCTCAAGAATGGACTTTTCAAAATGAATGTAATGGTCGTGCGTCGCCTAAACGCAAACAAAGTTAAGAAGAAGAATGATGCATCTACTTCTTCTTATTTGTTGGAGTGCTATGGTTTATGGCATATTCGATTGGGACATGTTAATATGAATGCTATAAAACATTTAATAGATCTAGATTTGATCACGACGAATGAAATAAACACAAAAGATAAATGTAAAATTTGTATTGAAGCAAAAATGGCCATGTTACCTTTTCATTCGGTCGAAAGGAGCACTAAACCTCTAGAATTTATACACACAGATGTATGTGACTTAAAGTATGTGCAAATTAGAGGTGTCAAAAAGTATTTTATAACTTTTATTGATGATTGCACAAGATATAGCTAAATTATCTTTTGAGAAGTAAAGATGAAACTATAGAAGCCTTTAAGAACTTTAAAAATGTGGCTGAAAATTAACCAAGCAGTCAAATCAAAACGGTTCGAAGTGATAGAGAAGGAGAGTATGTTGCTCCATTTGAAGAGTCATGCGCTTCTTCAGGCATAATTCATCAAACGATGGCACCTTATTCACCTCAATCCAATGGTGTTGTGGAACGAAAGAACCGAACGCTAAAGGAGATGATGAATGCTTTGTTGATCAGTTCAGGATTACCTCAGAACATGTAGGGAAAGCTGTTCTAACAGTGACCTATATCCTGAACAAAATTCCACGAAAGGGTAAAAAAGTTATGCCATACGAGTTGTGGAAAGGACGTAGGCCTTCATACAAATACCTCAAAGTGTGGGGTGTTTGGCTAAACTTGAAGTGCCTATTCCTAAACAAGTTGCAATTGGGCCTAAAATGGTCCATTGCATCTTTATAGGATATGCACTTAATAGTAGTGCTTATCGTTTCCTAGTTCACAAACAAGAAATTCCTGATATACGAGAAGGATCAACACTAGAGTCAAGAAATGTGATATTCTTTGAAAACATCTATCCTTGTAAAAGCAAGGAGGATGAAGCTCGAGTATCTAACAAGAGAACTCGAGATGAGGCTGCTAGTTCTGACCTTGCTGGTAAAGAATCGAGACGTAGTCAAAAGGTAAAGGTTGCAAAGACCTTTGGTCCGGATTTCCTCATTTTTTTGTTAGATGACGAACTGATGACTATAAAATAAGTTCTTTTGACGCCCGACCGGGCGCTGTGTTTAGAAGCGATGCAGAGTGAAATAGATTCCATTTTTACGAAATGGAACATGGATTCTAGTTGATCTCTCAAAAGGATGTAAGCCTTTAGAATGTAAGTGGATCCTTAAAAGAAAATAAAAGGCTGATGGAACCATTGACAAGTACAAAGCTCGTTTGTTTGTCAAAGGTTTTAGGCAGAAAGAAGGAGAGAACTTCTTCGATACATACTCGCCAGTGATGAGGATTACTTCCATTAGAGTGCTTCTCGTGATTGTTGCTCTATACAATCTTGAGATCCACCAAATGGATGTTAAAACTGCATTCTTGAATGGTGACTTAGAAGAAGAAATTTATACGAAACAACCTGAAGGGTTTGTTGTCGCAGGTCAAGAGGATAAGGTGTGCAAGCTGGTCAAGTCCTTGTATGGTCTTAAGCAAACACCGAAGCAGTGGCACTTGAAGTTTGACAAAGTAATATTGTCAAATGGGTTCAAGTACAACGAGTGCGACAAATGTGTGTACTACAGGGGTAACTCTAACGGATTCGTTATAGTCTGCCTTTATGTGGACGATATGTTGATTGTGGGAAGTAATTGGAAAATAATTGTTGACACGAACGCAAGTTGGAAAGAAATTTCGATATGAAAGATATAGGTCCTGCTGACATGATCCTTGGGATAAAGATTATCAGAAGACCCGACGACATTGCCTTATCACAGTCTCACTATGTTGAGAAGGTGCTAAAAAGGTTCAATGCTTCAGATTACTCCCCGATGAAGACTCCGCTGGAGCTCAATGTTCACTTGAGCAAGAACAGGGGTGATCCTGTAGCTCAAGAGGACTATGCGAAGGTTATAAGCAGTCTGATGTATCTGACAAACTGCCCTCGACCGGACCTCACATGTGCAGTGAACAAGTTAAGCAGGTTCACGAGTAAAGAGCATTGGAAAGCTCTGGTTAGGGTTTTGAGGTACTTGAAGTACTCTCTTAACCGAGGGGTATGCTTTAATAAATACCCAGCCGCACTTAAAGGGTACAGTGATTCAAATTGGATATCTAACTCTAGTGACTCATATGCCATGAGTGGCTACGTGTTCACTATAGGAGGGGTGGTTGTGTCGTGGAAGTCGACCAAGCAAACATGTATAGCCCGATCCACCATGGAATTGGAGTTTATAGCTCTAGATAAAGCCGGCAAAGAAACCGAGTGGCTTCATAATTTTCTAGGGGACATTCCATGTTGGTAGAAGCCTATGCCACCAGTGATGATTCACTGTGATAGCCAAGCTACCATTGGCCAAGCACAAAGCAATATGTACAATGGGAAGTCGAGACATATCCATTGTCGACATAACACCATTCGGCAGTTGATCTCAGATGGGGTTATCACTATTGATTATGTGAGGTCAATAGATAATCTAGCGGAGCCGCTAACCAAAGGGTTAAATCGAGATCAAATGAACAAACTATTAGAGGGTATGGGGTTAAAATCCACAATCTAAGAATGATTATAGTGGACATCCAATCATGGTGAGTGGAGATCCCACATACATAGTTCAATGGGAAAAAGAAGCTATATTATTTCGAGTAGTCAACACGAAAGAAGACACGATCTTCTTCCCCTCCCTGTAGAGCAAA
>AYJT01017894.1:0-15122 GCA_001278415.1 Ocimum tenuiflorum | reverse complement strand
CAGAGGACTTGGTCAAAAGTATGACCACCAATCACACACCTAATAGTGAAACTACCGGGATCTCTCCTATTGATAGGGAGTTGTCTTTGTATCACAGCACTACAATCCTCAAAAAGGATGATAGTCTCGTGGCTTGCAAATCTCCTTTTCTGAGATATCATTTCTTTTAGAAACTTTGCATAGCTAGGCATGTCCTTTAGTGCCTCAACAAGGGAAATGTTTATATTCACCTTCTTGATATGCTCAAGGAATTTTGAGAATTTCTTATCTATCTTCTTCTTAGCTAATTGCTGCGGGAAACACAAAACGGGCTTATATGCGGGAGGTGGAATGTATTCCTCCTCCATGTTTTTCTGTGGGACATCGTTTGGAGTTGCCTTTTCAGGGGCTTGTCCGTCGTTCAAAGTCAGTTGCTTGCCCTTTGCTGAAGAAGCAGGTGAGATTAGAAGAGGTTTTTCATGAGCATGATTAGATGGACCAGGTGGAATAGAATCAGTAGGAAGATTAGGAGCAGCAGGATTGGGAGGATTATAAGAAGCTCCACTTCTCAGAGTAATTGTATTGACTTGATTCTTTGGGTTTGGTTCAGTATTACTCGGGAGATGGTCTGGTTTATATTGACTGGTCATCGCATTGGCAATTTGGCCAATTTAGTTTTCAATTATTTTCATTTGCTTTATGAGGGCACTTACATCCCCTTCCATCTTACCAAATCTAGCATTGTTCTGATTATGTGCATTATGAGCATTCCATGGAAAGTTATTGACCTGCTGAGATGGAAAAGGTTGGAACTGTGGGTTTCCATGAGGTGGATTCCCATTTATTCCTTGATTAGATTGATTTCTCCCCGTGAATTGATTATGAGACCTTGGGTCTACAATCATTCCATTGGACATAGTGAAATTGGGATGAGGCACGAGGGCGTTATGCGGCTTTGCATAAGAAAAGTTTGGGTGATTGAACCTGTCATTGGGATTGTAGACTGCATTCCCTTGTGGGTATGTGACCCTCAGTGGTTGATAATTACGAACGTAATTAACATTTACCGGATAATTTGGTTTAATCTCCACGATATGAGGTGCATTGTTGAATGGAAGATATTGGGACACCTTATTCGCGTTGTGAAAGTAAGAGACCTCCTCTCGTAGACGGACTACTTCTGTAGCCAAAGAAGTCTGGTCATCAATGGTCGTGGCTTGCTTAGCTGACATAGCTTGAGATCGCTGTGTTAGCCAACTAGTCGAATCACTAGCCATATCCTCAAGGATCTGTCGGACGTCTTCTGAAGTTCTCTTCATGAGAGAACTGTCGGCCAAAGCATTAACTAGAGCCTTGGCCTCGGGACACAAACCACGGTAGAATTGGCACACTTGTTGTGCTTCAAAGAACCCATAGCGTGGACATTTGCACAACATCTCATGATGCCTATCCCAGGCTTTGTGGAGCTGCTCATCGACCCGTTGGGAGAAAGAAGCAAGTTCGGCTTGCTTCGCAATGAAAACAGTCTAAGGGAAGTATTTCTAAATAAACTTGGCTTCAAGTTCTTGCCAAGTCCCTATGTTGCTTTGGTCCAAGCTATGATACCACGATTTTGCTCGGTTCCTAAGAGAATAAGGGAAGAGTTTGAGCTTAATCTAATCATGAGGAACCCCATTCAGTTTATAGGAAGACGCAATTTCAAGAAATTAGTCTATATGGGCAGGGTCCTCGGAAGGTAAACCATGGAACGCTTCATTTTGGACAAGCTGAATCACTATGCCCTTCAACTCAAAGTTGTTGGCATCAACATCATATCGGAAATTGGCATGTCAATGATTCACGGGAAGAGGAGCAAAGATATGATCAAGAGTTTGTTGTTGGACAGAAACGCCATTGTAAGGTACCACTTGATGAGGGATTCCAGGTGCAGGAGCACGCTGAGGATGATTTTGGTGGTGGTAAAGAGCATAGTGGGGTGGAGGATTCTGAGGCACATTACCTCGATTTGAAACATTTTGGAACCCAGGTGGGTTATTTTGAACAGGAGGAATAGGCAGATTAGGGGGAAGAGGAAGATTAAGATTTTGGGCAGTTGGCACGCGTAAAGCTTGGGCATGCACTTGCGCCGCTTGCTCTTGTTGTTGCTCATGAAGGGCTTGCAATTCAGCAGAGTCTCTCAATAGATGTTGCACAACCTCGAGAGTTAGATGAGGAATACCTTCAAGATTTTGATGTTGGCCAGGAACCATTTCGTGATTCCCCACCTCATCTCTAGGTGGATCAGGATTATTCTCATGATTGACATTATCAGTGTTATGAGCATTATTAGGAGTACGGTCATCCATGTTATTCAAAAGTAATTCTCCCATAGCCTTGAGTTCCTCTAACGTTCTAAAATTCTACAAGTTTAGGCTCTACCAGTTCCAGTTCCTCAATTAAGGCCCGGTCCCGTCTAAGTCTCCTAATGGTAACGTTTATTTTCGAAACACAAGGGATCATAGTAATTCTCAATGATCTAGTGTTTATCATGCAAGAAGACAAAGAAGGACAAAGTACAATTATCTAGGCAAGAAATTAAAAGACTAGATTAATAGTTCACCAAATAAGCTAATGTCAACAACAAATCAAACTAATCCTCGGCAACGGCGCCAAAAATTGATACACGTTTTCTTTAACAGAAAACGGGTCGCAATAACAAAAAGATCAAACGCAAAGACTAGGTGTAAAGAAATTTCGTTAAGCACTAGCTCGTATCAATATACATATTGTTTAGCCACACAAACAGGTTAGAGAATATAACTTTTTTTTCTTTGATTTCCTTTTTTTTTTGGAAAACAAAACTTATAGCTAAAATAAATAGAAAAGCACCAACTACAGGTAAAGCAAGTAAAAAAGAAATATGAAGAACGTGGGATTCCAGGATCATATAATAAATACAAATCCCAAATCAACAACGAGATTTCAACTACCAACAAAACCAAGAATGATTTGAGATGATTAAATTACCAAAAATAACCTTTTGAGTTGAAGAATGGAGTAGATTCTCAAAGATCCTTTTTCATCTTTTGAATGTAAGTAGAATTTGAAAACTCCTAAAAGATCTACATCAAAATCCAATAAATCATTTCAAAACTAATTTACTCCAATTCATTATTTCAAATCCCAAATCCATCAATGCCTTAAACATTTGGAAAAAACATTAATTGAGAAAATATTGAATACAACTTTTGATTGAATCAATGGAAGAGAAAATAAGGATTTAAAAAATTCAAGATTCAATGGTTCGGAACCCGAGCTCGATGGCTCGGTGCTGTCAACCCGAAAATTCCCTTTTGTTCCTTGCCTTAGCCAAAATTCACACTCCACCTGATTTGGTCAATACCACTCCAATTTTCCACCAAAAACCAACAAAAACACGACCGAACACACAACGAAACACAACATAACACAAAAACAGTGGTAATCGGTCGAAAAAGGACTTAAACGTGACTCGAACGACGACGAAATATGTACAAAATTGCATGCAATACGACCGATTATCAATTGCCATCATACTTATTGAATTGTTGCTTCAAAGTTGTCACCCACGCGTCATATCAGATATGGCTCAACGCCATGACTTGTTTTTGAATATTTATTTCAGACATAGCTCGCGACTATGATCCACTAAATTATTTATTACTTTAGACACGGCTTAGTACTGTGATTTGCATACTCCGGGTTGTAACCTTGACAACCTCAGCCAATTATCTATCGATCATTTATGTTCTCGAGCTGGCCCCTGGCTCCTCGACCTAGCCAAAACTTGCAATCTTCGCTATCTATCATGCAACCCCCTGGGCATAAATAATTTTGCTTTTAGTTTGAAAACCTGAGCGATGTCGCACTATAGAATTTTCTGCTTTTAGTCCTGCCTTCTTTACAGCCTCGAAGAGAGGTTGGGTCCTCTCTGAATATTTTGACACAAACATACTAAGCGCCACAAATCTCCCCGTCATACGTTGGATTTCTTTTGCACTTATGGGAGCCCGAAGGTTTTTTTATAACTTTGATTTGGCTAGGATCCGTCTCGAAGCCCCTCCGGGTCACGAGACAACCCAAAAGTTTCCAAGATGTGACGCCGAAAATGCATTTTGTCAGGTTCAACTTCATGTTATACTTGTTGAGAATCTAGAAATCTTCCCGAAGGTGGGCAAGGTGATCCCCCAGCTCTGGAGATTTCACCAGCATATCATCGATACAGATATCTATCATTTTTTCGCTTTGCTTGGTGAACATCCTGTTCACGAGCCATTGATATTTTGAACCGACAATTCGTTAACCAAAATGGCATGACCCGGTAATAATAAATCCCTTTGTTAGTCAAGAATGCAGTCTTTTCCTGGTCTTCCTCATCCATCGTAATCTTATTATAGCCCGAGAAAGCATCCATGAATGACATCACCCCATGCCCGGTTGTTGTGTCAACTATCCGATCTATATGCGGCAATTGAGAGGGATCTTTTTGACATGCTTTGTTGAGGTCGGTGTAATCAACACAGACCCGATTCTTACCATTCTTCTTCTTTACCACCACGACATTAGATAACCATTCCGGGTATTTCACCTCCCAGATTGCGTGAATCTTGAGGAAGCTCATGACATCGTCATCTACTGTTTCATTTTCTTCTGGGGTGATTTGACGTTGCTTCTGCTTGACTGGTTTGAAGGTTGAATCCATCTTAAGTATATGGGTCACGATGCTGGGGTCAATCCCAATCAAGTCCTCGTGCGACCATACGAAAGTCTTTCTCTCCACTGTGAGAAAATCGACGAGCTACCTTCTTTGATCGAGGGCCAGATGTGTTCTGATAAATGTTTTTCGGGTTGGATCTTGTGGATCTATCGAGATTTCCTCTACATCATCTTCTCCAACGGTATTTGGTGGATTGATTTTGGGTTCAGTCTTTAAGGGAACCAAATTTACTGGATCTAAAGCTCCAAAGGCAATTTTCATCACCTCCACCATAATGCTACGATGGATGACGGGTAGTGTGCGATTGTGTGAATGATTTCCGCCTACTCTCGTCACCTAGAGCCCTATGGTGGGCGCCAAATTATTGAGGTTTATTTTTTATAGGGAATCAAATTAAGGCTCTAGGCTAGATTCTAATAAGATGCCGTGACTTACAGTAAGGTTTATAATCCCCCAGAACAGATTGGCTGATATTTTATACATTGGACAGTGAAAATACAAGGATTTCGAGGATCAGAGTCCGGAGATTACAAGTTACGTGCTCTTTGCTAAAGGACGCAAATGAGCTACAGTACGAAATGAAAGTGTTGAATGTGTGACTCTTGCTGACTAGTCACTTATTTATACAGTGAGTACAGGACGAATCTATATAATCCCTGAGCTAAGGACTAGATCAAAAATAGTTGGGGGGAGAGGGAGGGGCAATCTTCAAAGCACGAAGAAGAGGTTAGAGTCATGCCTCAGGTGTCATGCTGACACAGCAAACGAATCATTCTAGATCCTTCATGTACGTGCACAAGCATGTGGATGATATTGTGTAGATTTTGTGAGAGAGCTTGAGGATTCTGGGCCGACGGGTCTTGAGGATTCAAGATGCTCGAGACTTTTCTGCCTTGTCTTATTTTGCCGAGCACTTTCAGAAGTCGTGGGCAGTCGAGGTCCCGGCTTGATGCTTCTGAGGTTTCGACCCTAAATAGTATAATAATTTAATTTGTAATCACAATAATAATAACTGAATATTGTAAACTCGTAAAATCATTGATGACATAAATAAATTAATTTTTAGAGTAAATAATAAGTTTTCTAATGAAAATGATCTGGGGTATTACAGTTAGCTAAAAAACAGATCAACAACAGATACTATTTAGTTCAAGAACATATTAAAAAACAACTAGCTCAAAAAAAATATATTATCCACTTTAGGGATCCACAGTCAAGCTACGTTGAATTGCTCCCATCGATGACTTGTGAACTTTGACTTCTGCTAACATCTTGTTTCCTGATCAATCTAGTTTGTTTAGCTCCCAGAGGCCTTACGTTGATGTTTCTAGATTGACCAGTAAGTACCATCTCATATCTCATTTCTCTAGAATACGGTTCCTAACTTCTTGTGTTGTACTTTGAGGCTTTCGTGGTCTACCCGGTTTATTCATGCATTTGCTCCTCCTGTAGCCTATTTCATCATCTAAGTGAAGTCAGTAGAACATCTCAAATCTTGTGTTGAGCTTCGATTTTGATCGTTGGAATGACCGGGACTCCAAGCAAGAAACTAAATTGGACACCAAGACTTCCAGGAAAGTTTATAGTCCCCCAGAACGGACTTGTTAGTATTTTATAGAGTAGTTGAGTGAAAATTACAGCGCTTCTCAATAGAGAAGGTAATCGCAGTGATACAGCAAAATATGAGTGAATAGAGTTGTATGTGCATGGTGTGAGTGAAATATTTATATTGTTACATTCAAAGAATTGAATATTTCCTATCTATGGGGCCTATTCACATATACTCTAAGGGTCAATCTACAAATACAGCTGGGAAAAGTTAGGATCACGCGCTCTCCCCTATGCTGAGTCAGCAAAACAAATCATTCTGGATCCTTCCGGCATATGGACTGCACACGCCTGGAATCTTGAGGTTGGGCCCGAAGAGGCCTTGAGGCTCGTTGTTCGGACCCTGAGAGGGCCCTCGAGGCAGGGGTATTCATGCTAGACTCATCGAGAGGATTGCTTTGACCAAATGAGAGGCTTCAAGGGCTCTACCAATTGGCCAGGGTTCGAGGGGACGTCTTCAAAGCATGTATCTTGGCCTTGTGATCATCAGTCAAGACTGAATGGATATTTTGGCCCTCAAAATAGGCCGTTTCTTCGTGAATCGAGTTAATTGATTCTGGGAGACAAATGTACGAGTGATAAATTCAGTAGAAAATATGCATTTAGACGACGTTTTACTTATTTTTGAAGCAAGGTTTGGACTATGAGTCGCTATTACTGATTCGCGATACCTGTCAAATGATTCCTCTCTCGGGGGGGCCAGCCCTGAGTTAAAGAGGTGAGGTACGAGATATTTCAAAGGAGACAGATGAAGTAATTTATATCTGCTCGAAGGTGTGGGATGAATTTGAGCGTTTGGCCAATTCGAGGCCAGAGAAGCTTCATTTCAGGGAGCCATAAAGGGTCATCCTAGAGCTTGGATACTCGTGCCAGGAGCTTCAAGTATTTTATATGTCATTACGAGTAGTGGACGACAGAGGTCTTGTGGCATACCACACATCGCATAGAGTGGAATATGAATACTAGGTGAAGCCCCTGAATATATTTTTACATGTCGATACCGAAGGTAAGCGACATAGGTTTTGTGGCATCTCACGCAACGCATAGAGTAGCAACACAAGGGGGAATGTGACGTCCTGATTTGGTGGAGATCGAAGGCGAAGCAATTAGTGTGTTTGTTTTGGTGCCTTGGGACAAAGGTTATTGATGTTAGTTGAGGCACTGGCGCAGTTTCGATCGAGAAGCCATCGGTCAGCTCGACAGATATCAGAATTGCTTGACAAGGGGCCATGGGCTGGCTTGGGTGATAATAAGGGGTCGTTCGGTGAGAGTCCAGAGTGTTGAATGGACAGTGTAGAACTGTATTTCAAAGATGGATATTCCAGGTAATAATCTAAAGAATCCCTTAGAATTCCAGTAATCATAAAACTCCGAGCATCGTATAGGGGTCAATAATTTATCAAATCCTAACTAGGGTGTGAGCCTCGAGCTAGAAGAAGTAAGTCTTTGACTTCGAGATAATAGTCGTGAATTATATACGTTGAAGATAATTTCGGGTCTCGAGACCGAGCCCCGAGTTATTAATTAGAAATCCCCGGGTTAAAGCAGATATTTGTCATGTGTAAGTCCAAGGCTGATATTGATGAACATAGTGTGTTGGTTTCGAGATTATGCTGTCGGTCTTCGAGCGTGCTGACATATGAGGTTTTGTATAGATTCTGTGAAGCCTATTATTTGGATAGGGATCCGCCTTGGGGGATTAATAGCCCTGAGTGCCTGCAAATATAACTAAGATCTCGAGGGGTTATAGCCCCAAGCGTCTCGAAGCTAGACAGGGACAATTTATGCGGAGTTCGAGTCTTATACTTGTGGGAAATTTGAATGTACCTGCGCAAATTGCTTACGTTGTTGAAATTGTGTCGTATCACAAAGAGTCGTTTCGGATTCTGGGTGCATAAATAGAGGAGAAACCTTCATTTTTGTCCTTATCCGACAGTCATTTTGAATTTGAAATGCTCCCATACTGTTCACCATCTTCCTAGTGATATCCAGCATCCTTGGTTCGTCGAGAAATCCGATCAGTCCCCTTTTTTTTCTCTCTTGTTTCCTGTTCTTAGACATAATGCCTCTTAGGGGCTCGTTAGTAAGCATAGCATCTAAGCAAACCACCGAATCCCTAGAAGCCCTTTTTTGAACAATTTGGGATAAATACTAGGCTTTTTGTTTTTTGGGCCTCAGGCAACAACGGTCGTTGCCATGACCCGCGGGAAAGGTTATACTACATTTACGACCTATCTTTTTAAGTTAGGATTCACTTACCTCTCCACCCATTTTTTTCTAGACTCCTAGCTTATTACCAAAACACACCTATGCCATTGGCTCCAACGAGTTGGATGACCGCCCTAGGGTTTTTGGTTCTATTTTGCTCTCAGGGTTTGGGTGAACCCACACTTGACGAGTGGAGGTATTTCTACCACCTAAATGTAGTTAGAAACAAGAGTTACTACTGCATAACAAAATGAAAAGATGGCCCCACCCCCATTATCAAAAAACTTCCCACAAATTTTGGTAGGTGGAAAAAGTCATATTTCTTTCTCGGACTCCCCCACTCAAAGCCTGCCTTGTGCTGACATTTAACCGACATCGGCCGTAAAAACTCTACCCTTCCACATTTAGCTTCTCTTGATTTTATTGTGTTGACATTATTGTTTATTGCATAGGTGTTTTCTGTTTTTGATGGCAGGTCCCGAATACCAGGAGCATTCTCTGGTGGAGAATGAGAGAGTAACCCAGATCGAGAAGTCTGGGGGCTTGGATTGGAAGGGGGAAATATTTTCCTTCTTCCCAAGCTACACCCAACTTTCCAGAGTTTGCTTCCTAGCTGCTGGGAAAGATTCATCGAAGGACCCAATCTCCCACTTTGAGTGTTCGAACTCAAATAGACTTGCCTACATACCGAGATACTTGCAACTGCTGCATGGCCATCCTTCGCTCTGCCACCTCTCTGGGATTGTCCAGAAGATCAAGATTTAGCTCCAACTGCTGCTCATTTTGCTCAGGCTTGAAGGACTCCACTCGAGCCTTGTTCCCTACGACCTCATACGGTACCACCGTATCAGAGCTATACACTAGGGCAAATGGTGTGTCCCTGGTCGCAGTTCAATGAGTAGTTCTATATGACCACAATACGGTTGGGAGCTAAGAAACCCACTTTGATTTATGCTTGTCGAGCTTTCTTTTGAGAATTCTAATGATAGTCTTATTAGTGGACTTTTCTTGTCCATTTGGCCTCCCGATTCTTGGGGGTTGAAAAGGTTAACTGGATACCGTATTCCTCACAAAAATCTTGCAATCCAGACAGTTGAACTGAGTACTGTTATCGTTGTGCATCTCCTGAGGTATCCCAAACCGGCAGATGATATTTCTCCACAGAAAACTGATGACTTCGACATCCCTGATTCGAGACATAGCCTCGCTTCTATCCACTTAGTGAAATAGTCAGTGGCAAGCTATACATACTCTTTTTGGCCTATGCCCATAGATAGCTTCTTTACTATGTCCATTACCCATCGAGTTAAGGGCCAAGCCAGATAGTTGGGATGGAGCGGCTCTTCTCTATAGTGGTTCGTTCTCTCGAACCGCTGACACTTGTCACAATTCCTCAAAATTTTCTCTAAATCTAATTTCAGGGTTGGCCAGAAGACCCTGCTGTTTGAGCCCGGTGCATTAGGCTTCGGGCCCTGAAATGGTTTCCACATACTCCTGCATGAGAATCCTCCAGAATGTTGAGCCCTTGCGTTTAACTTATAAATTTAACCAGAGGTATGGAGAAGGACCATTTATACAATTCTCCATTTACCATGCTTAAATGAGTGGCTTTTCTTCGAAGCTTGGGGGCTCGCTTCGATGTGCGAGCACCATGCCGTTCTCCAAATATTAGATTATTTCTACCCTCCAATCATCCTGATCGGTTGAAACTGACCCAATATTTCTTTCTGATTCCTCTGTTACCGTTGTTGGCCATTAAACTACCAACATCAACACAGTTTTGACTTCTCGAACTTCGGAACTGGCTGTGAAGTTGGCTAACTAATCCGCGTATGCATTCATTTCTTGCAAAATGTGTTCCATTTTGATGTTTTCATATTTAGCTATCTCGATCTTCGCTAGATCCAGAAACTATTGCAGTTTTGGCTCTTTAACTTGGAATTCCCCGGACAACTGTTTCACCACCAACTGAGAGTCATATCGAACTATTAGGTGAGGGATCTTAACTTCTTGGGCTACGAGCCAAGGATTAATGCCTCGTACTCGGACTCGTTCTTGGTCCCAGAGAAAGTGAACTGCATGGCCTGCCTGACTGTCACCCTTATCGATGATGAGTACGGGACCAGCACCACTAGTAGTAGTCTGATTTCTTAAGGACTTCGAATAAGGTTGGGACTTCGAATAAGGGTTGGGACTTCTTCGAGTACTTGGCCACAAAGCGGCTGAGTGTTGCGAGTTTCCCTGTTAAGTGCTGAACTTCCTTGGCATTGACAGGCGGTCGAAGGCCCTAGATAGCCTTAATCTGCACGAGATCAGCCTTGACCCCCCTTCGGGTCACGAGGTGTCCTAGGAATTTGCCAGAAGTAACCCCAAAAATGCACTTTGTGAGATAGGGTTTCATGTTGTACCTGTTCAAGATTTCGAACATCTCTTTTAGGCGAGCAAGATAATATGTTGGATCGACGGATTTCACCAACATGTCATCCACATAAGACCACCATGGTCTTTCCAAATTTGCTTTTAGAACATTTTATTAACCAATCATTAGTAGGTGGAACCTGCATTCTTGAGCCCGAAGGGCATGACTCAATAACAATATATTCCTTTGTTTGTCATGAAAATAGTCTTTTCATGGTCAGCCTCGTACATCATGATCTGATTGTACCCCGAAAAAAACATCCATAGAAGACATCAGACCATGTTCTGACCTGGCATCAACAAGCCGATCGATGTGTGGTAAAAGGAAAGGATCTTTTAGGCATGCCTTATTTAGATTTGTGTAATCCACATACACACGGTTCTTTCCATTCTTCTTCTTCACCACTACTACATTCGAGAGCCATTCAGAGTATTTGACCTCTTGAATCGCCTTCATTCACAATTGTTTCTCGAAATCTTCATTGATATCATGATTTTGTTCATGAGCAATACATCATCGCTTTTGCTTGACAGGGGGAACCTGGGGTCGACTTTAAGCTTATGGAAAGTGATGTCTGGATTAATTCCAATCATGTCGTCATGGGACCATGAGAACGTTTTGCGCTCAACGGTAAGAAAATTGACTAGTTTGGGTCAAAGCTGCGAAGGCAGGCTAGCTCCGAAGAATGTCTTTTTGGTTGGATCTGCTGTATCAATCGATATTTCTTCCACGTCTTTCTCACCGACGGTATCGGGAGGTGCTGTTCACATGGTAGGAACATTTATGACGGTGCCAGCGGGCGGATTTGGCATCTCTCCTGATCTAAAATTACCTGATCTGGTGGTGGATTCTTCGTTGCCATATGATTCTGATGGCTAGACAAAAGGGTGTGATGTTGATAGTAGTGCCCCAAATTCCTTCAGCGCTCATAGCCCCACGGTGGATGCTAATTTGTTGAGGTTTGATTTTGATCGTTAGAATGATCGGGACTCTAAGCGGGAAAGTAAATCAGACTCCAAGACTTCCAGGAAGGCTTATAGTCCGCCAGATTAGACTTAATAGTATTTTATAGAGTAGTTGGGTGAAAATTACAGGGCTAGTCGTTAGAGAAGGTGATCGGAGTGATACAGTAAAATATGAGTGAATAGACTTATGTGTACATGGTGTGAGTGCACTATATATACTGTTACATTGAAAGAATCTAAATATTTCCTATCTATGGGGCCTATTTGCAAATAATCTAAGGGTCGAGCTGCACCCCTATGCTGAGTCAGCAAAAGGAATCATTCTGGATCCTTCCAGCACGTGGGCTGCACGCGCTTGGAATCTTGAGGCCGGGCTCAAAGAGGCTTTGAGGCTCGTTGTTCGGACCCTAAGATGGCCCTAACAAGGGTGTACTCATGCTAGATTCATTGAAAGGATCGCTTCGAGCACGTAAGAGGCTTTGAGAGCTCTAGTGATTAGCCAGGGTTTGAGGCAATGACTTCGAAGCTAGTATCCTGGCCTTGTGATCATCGGTCGAGATTGAACGGATATTTTGGCTCTCAACAGAACATGGCAAGTCTGTACAAGGCTCGTGTTATAAAATTGTATAATTTACATCATCACCTTTATTGTGAACCTCTTTTAGCCTATTAACTCTTTCACTTCGATCATCTATAATCTTATTTTTTTCCCTTATCCCGTTTCTCAGTCCCACTTGAAGTCCTAACCCCAATATTAGTCCCAGACTCATTCTCTCCCTCATCCCCTACATCACTCTCAATTCCTCTCTAATCCCCTGCATCAATGCCATCCCCTAGATTACTGTCATGCCATCCATATGCATCTCCAACATCACTTTCAATCCCTCCATTTTCCCCAACATCACTGTCATTCCCTCCCTCATCACCTCCACCATACCCAACATCATCACCATTACCTTCCTCATCCGCCAATAGTCAAACCTTAGGCCCGAGTCACATCTCCACCAATATCACATTCAAGATAAATGCTCACACGTTTTTTTTTATCCAAATTAATATGTTCTTCAAGATTGCAATGATAAAAGCCACCTTCACTGAAAAATACATATTTTTCGATATCACCAACTGCCATGAAAGCATACTTCTTCACATTATTATACCCAACTAATTAAACAAATTGTTCCAACTCCGAAATTCAAAGAACAACCACTCAACATTATGAAAATAGTAGGTCTCACCTCCAATATAGGTATTATTGAGGGTCAAAATCAACGAATAGAAATCGAGTGCTGGACCTAGAATCTCGATCTCCGAAAGACCTCTAGTCTATGATTCACTTTGCAGAGGAATCTCGAAGGCCCCAATTCAGCTTGAGAACTGCCCCTTGACAAATGCCTCAAGGTTGAAGCTTCAAAGCACCCCGTTGAAGCTTCAAAGCACCCCGATGATCGAACCTCGAGGACCCTCGAAAATAGGGCTCGTGTTGGTGACCACCTTGTTGTGGTCACCAATAAAAAATTAATAAAAATATTTTTAAAATTGGAAAAAATATATGTCCACAAACACTTGGGGGATGTGTCGAACATGGATGACCTTCACCCCATCCTCTCACACTTCGACACGTGACATTCTCTCATTGGGTGGCATTTATATATTTTATATCGCTAAAATTGTATATAAATTAAATAATTATTAAAAAATATTTATTTCAAAATTCCTAAAAAATTCTTTTTCAATAGAGTCCAACATTGATATAGTTCCACACACAACCCAATTTTTTTCGTTGAACATGTAATTATAGTTTAAAATTTCATGTATTGTATTTGTACTTTGTCAATATATTTTTATTTTATATTAAATTTTTTAATTTTAATTTATCAAGTATAAATTTATAGTGAATAATACTTTATTTACCATAATTAAGAATCTAAAATATAATTTTTAAATATTTCATTTATATTTTTAAATTTTATTATAGAGAGAGAAATTAATATTTTATTTAGAATGTTGTGTTGGATGGTGGTTATTCCCGTGAATGAAAATTGAATTAGATTGGAGGTTGTGATATGAATGAAAGAGAAATAAATATTTTATTAAATGGTTGGGTTGGATGTGGTTATTACAGTTGAAAGTCTAAATGACAGCATCCAACAGATTGATTCGGGTTGAAATGCCCTTGCTAAGTCCCCATATGTTTATATTATTATAAATGTTGCGGACCAACCGTCCAGCCCGACTAGCCCATAGATCTGGCGGGTCTATCTTGATCAAGCCAAATTTTTTATCAGGTCATAATTTTTCGACCCTAACCTGTTGTTTTGCTTAGACAGTTCAGGTCAAACCGCCGGTTTCAGGCTAAATTCACATATCTAGCTCGAATTACTCAACCACTCAAAAAAATTTTAGAGTATTTTATTTTTTTATAATACAACACAAAAGTAACTGATAATCGGTCTTTTTCCATGTGTTTTGATTGAGTTTCGTCATTGTTTGAATCATTGTTTGTGTTGTTTTCGACCGATTATTAATGTTTTTGTGTTTGTTTTATGTTTCGTACTTTTTTTTCCCTTGTTTTGTAGGTTTTTGGGTGAAAAAATCAAGTTTTGGAAGAGTTTAGGGTCGCCGGTACCGAGTCGGCGCCCAATGGTTGAGTTCCCATCGAGCAGGTGATGTTTTGGAGTTTCTCGGGTCGCTGGTACCGAGCCGGGGATTGCTGGTTGCGAAGCCGTCAACCCAGCCTTGCATTTCAACTCTCGGGTCGCCGGTTGGGAACCGACGACCGCCGGTTCAGCAGCAAATACCAAGCCATCAACCGACGGCTCAGTCCCGTCGGTCGACGGCCGTGTTGTTCCATGGGCTTTTCATCCCAGATCTACGGGATTTTGCCCTAGTTCGCCCAAACCTATAAATACGACACTGTGCATGAATTTTCAACAGCTTTTCGCTTTTTTCTTCAGCCTTAGTTTATTTCAATTCTTAGGATAAATGTTATTCAATTCTTAGATAAATTTAACGCTTTTTATAGATTAGTTTCATTCATCTATTCAGATCGTGACAACTGGATTGTGGATTTTCATTGTTTTCTTTACGTTTCAAGTAAGTATTTTATTTTGCTTTCGTAGTTAATCAAGTCATGTTTTCATTTATCGCTTTCTATTTAATCGCTTCCATAAGTAGTTAGATTTACCCGGTGGGTTCTAGGATTTGT